>WEKY01012167.1:40337-59638 GCA_013390045.1 Picathartes gymnocephalus
GGAGATGGGGGGCGGGGTGGGTCATTGGGATGCCCGTCATGGGAGTACCTTAGGGATGTGTATCCCCAGGTGCAGGCAACACAGAGCACAGGGCGGGGGCATGGAGTGCTGGGGATACTAGGCACGTTCAGGGGGCTCGGGCACGTGGCGGCACAGCACCCATCGACACGCATCAGCATCCAGATGTGGGTCCCCGTGCAGTGGCGTCGCGCCACGTCGCCGCGGCCGAGGGCGGCTCCCGGTGAGTCACGGTGCTGCCCCTCGCCCCTCCCCGGGCCGCCTCATAAAGCGCCGCGATCCCGAGCGCCGCTGCCCCGTGTCTGAGTCACGGTCTCTCTGTATGTACCGGAGCGGTAGGCGGACAGCCGTGGGGGGCACCAGCCGCGACTTGAGGGATCCCGGGAGGAGGATGCTGGGGGGTACGGGACCATCCCAGACTCGGGGGATGCTGGGCAGATGCGAGGGTACGGGATCCTCGACTTGGGGAGTCCTGGGGAGAGCACGCTGGGGGGGACCGTGGCCAGCTGGGAGGATGCTGAGAGGACGGGACCATCCCAGGCTCAGGCAATGCTGGGGGAACCGCCCCAGGTTCATACGGAGCATCCCTGTGTGCCCAGCACTGAGTTCCATTTTTGTCCGCAGGGCTCCTGGGACCCCCTGCCTGGATCCTCCTGCTCTGCTGGGGCCTGGCCGCTTGCTGCACAAGTAAGTGGGGGTTACTGGGGAGTCGGGGAGCCTCAAGTCAGCCCTGAGCTCTATGCCCCTCAAGAGGCCTGTGCAGGGGTCTGGGGACAAGCAGTGCCCCCATCCCTTTATGGGATCTTGCCCCTTCACTCACTATAAAAATATGGGGTCTTGGGATCGCTCTTGGCCTCCCACCTCAGCCCGCTCTGCTCCCCCAGGTGCCATGGCCTTGCAGCCGCCCAGCATCACCATTCTGCGGATGCCAGCAGAGCCCCCCTGCCCAGGTGAGAGACCCTCGGGACCATGGCAGGGCCTAAAGGTGGGGAGGCTGCAATGGGGGTCAGCTCCTGTACCAGCCTCCAGCAGACACAAGGTGAATCCTCCACCCACAGCCAAGATTTTGGGATGCTGATGAGGTGGGGGGATGTTCCCCTTAGCTGGGGAGGGGGGCTGTGCCTGTGCCTGGGGAGCACTGGGGACCCTTGCAGCTCCTCCGACCTTCACATCCCCTCTGGCTGCAGGCGAGAGTGTGACTCTGTCGTGCGAGGCATTGAGTGCGCTTCCAGAGTTGACGCTGCTCTACTGGCTGGAGAACGGCTCCTTCGTGGAGAGCCTGCACCCGGATGGGGCTGTGCGTGAGGGGACAGTGCAGTGAGTATGGGGACAGGGGGCCTGGGGGGCAGTGACAGCGGGGCAGTCCCGGTTGAGGCAGGGCCCCTGGGTCTGCCAACCTGGAGTGGGCACTGATTGGTCCCTGCTGGGTCCACAGAGAGGAGCTAGAGGGCTCGGAGTTGGCCCTGCACCGTGACCTGCACATCAGCTCCTTCGACAACCAGCACCTGCACACCAACTTCACCTGCGTGGTGCTCAGTCCCCTCGGTGTCGACACTAGGGAGGTGCGATGGCCGTCTCCAGCACTGGCCCCTGTCACTGGCAAGAGTGGGGAGCTGAGCTGAGACGAGGGAGCAACTGGTGTTGTGTGAGCATCCTGCAGTGCAGCTCCCTGCTCTGACAGCCCCACACCACTCCACGCTCATGTGACGCCTCCAGGGAGGCTCCTCTCTATGACCTGCTTTGGGGACTGCATGGCCCCACGTGAGCTGGCCCCATTGTGATTGGGGCTCCTGGTGCTCCAAGCCGAGGCAGGAGCATGGCCTGGGCTGGCACCAGCCCTGCTCATAGCTGGCTCTGGGACCCCAGAGTTTATTAAACTACATCGAGGCTTCCCAGTGTCACCTGCATCCTGGGGATGGTGCTGCCCATGGGTGTAGAGGGCACCTGTGGAATGAGGAGGGAGGGAGAGGAGGTAGCCCTGGCACCTGTGAAGGGCAGGGTCCATTCCTGACCCCCTTCCTGTCTGGCAAAGGGCTGGAGAGCCACAATCGGTCCCAGTTCTGCCCAGGGAATACCTGGCACCATGGCTGTACCCTGCCCTGGATGAGAGGGTGGGTGGGGCAGCCCTGGGGTGCAGGCATCCTGGGACTTGGGCCCATCACATTCCTTTCTGCACCTGGGGGTGTTGGGGCTGTTCCCCAGCATGGCATTGCTGAATCCCATCTGCTGCTCCACAGAGCAGTCCCTGTAACCATCCTGTGCTGGCAGGGCCCCTGTGCTTGGTTGCCAGCCCCCTTCTTGCTCCCTCAGGTACTTGTGGGGGCTGTGACCCACCTGGGCTGTGGGACAGGCTGGGGAACAGATCTCAAACCCCTTGAACAACTCCTAAGCTATGGACATCATACTTCAGGATGCTCAGAATGTGGGAGGGATAGGGATGGGGAGGGTGGAGAAGCCTCCAGATGCAGCACCCATGAGCTGCACTCAGCCCAGGGAGCCACATGAGCCCCCTAGTGACACCCCAGTCCCACAGTGACTCTTAGGAGCCAGGGGAAGGCAAGCAGCGGAGCAGCCACCTGGGCAGGGACCCGCCCAAGGCAGCCCTGCTGCACCCCCTAGCCCAGTTAATGCCAGCCTCCCTCCCTGGGAGAGCCTCTCACACACCCCACACTCAGCTGCATCCCGACACCCCAGCCGCCACTCAGCAAAGGCCTCTGCCAGGCTCAGCCAGTGTCCTGGGGGCAGTGGCACTATGGCCAGGCTAAGATGGGCACAGATACCCACATAGGGTCCTGCATGGCAGGTATCTCCGTGCCCCTATCTTGTCCTGCTGTCCCTGTGATGCTGGTGGCTCCATCCCTGACCCCTTCTCCTTGCTGCAGTGTGATGGCAGCAGCACGCTCCTCACTGCACAGCATGGCACCCAGCCCTGCCACGCCGTGCCATCTCGCACCATGTCACGTCGTGCTGTGCCATGCTGTGTCACACTTTGCTGCCCACAGACCCCACTGCAAATCCCAGGTCAGAGCAGCTCGGAGACCTCCCTGTCCTGGCAGAGCTGGTGGGACAGGACCATTCCCATTCCCTGCCACTGTGCCCGTGGCCCGGCAGTGGGAGACACTGTCCTGTGGGGATATCACCTCTCACAAACTCACAGTTGTAGGTGCTGAGCACAGTTGGAAACAGAGCTGGAAGAGGGTGATGTCAGCAACCTCAAACATCTGGAAAAGTGGGATGAGGACCTCCTTGTCCTCGTGGAACAAATCCTTGGTAGGGACACTGTAGCAGGGCTCCATCATGAAGATGGCATCCTAGTTGAAGGGCAGGGTGCCTATTTTCCAGAGGGAGACGGAGGTGGAGCAGCCAACATGAATGGGTTGGTGGCACTGGGGTGCTGCCATGAACACAGTAGCAGCTGAGAAGGTGGGGGCCATGTCAAACACCATCTCCTTGATAGGGTGGAGGTCTTGCTAGTGTGGGGGCCTGTCAGCGGCCAGGGTCCTGGCCAGCAGATGCTCCATGGTGGGCAGAGCCACCCTGAGGGAAGGCCCCAGATGCCGTGGTGCTGCAAACAGGGAAGCAATTGGTTGTGCCTCAAGTGGCTGGGGAGGTGTGGCAGCAGGAGCAAGCTCAGCTTAGAGACGGTGGTGAGGCCTGGGAGGGGCTGCTGAGAGAGGCAGGGCAGGCTGGGGGAAAGCACCCCAGCTGCATCACAGGGCAGAGTCCCTCCTCGGCACACATCCCAGCACTGACCCAGACACTGATGCTGGCACCAGCTGAGACCTGCCCTGCTGGGTCGCTCACCAGGAGCAACCCCACTGGGATCCCAGCCAGCAGCGTGTCCTGAGCTTCTGGGTACAGGGTGCTCCTGACCTGGGACACAGTGCTTGCCCCAGTTCCCATCATGCTGCTGAGGACAGTGAAGGCTGTGGCTCAGGCCAGCAGCAATACCTCTCCCTGGGGACCCAGGTCTGCACAGCAGGCACAGCACACTTGGAGGTTCAGAGACAAAGCAGAGGGATCATGGGGCCAATGCTCATGACACTGGGATGGCAGCCTACAGCTAGGCCCCCAGCCTCACTTCCAAGCCAAAGTGAACCCCCAAGATTTTATCAGTCCTGTGGCTCAGCCACCTCTGACTCCTCCTTTGCTGGCAGCAGCAACTTGGCCATGCTCACCCATCATCCCCACATACTGGCAGGGTTCATGTGCATTAAGAGCAGGGTCCTCCCCAGACGAGGGGCCCCATTAGCCAGCAGGGAGATGGACAACAGCCAGATATGGGGGGGATATCCATGGGTGATGAGGGGTCAGGGGGATGGGAGTTGGAGGTGCTGGGGACACCAAGGAGGAGGGGTCCTGGGGCTCTCTGGGATGGCACACGAATGATTTGCTGTAGTGGGGGAAGTGCAAGCAGCACTATCCCTGGCTGAGGGCAGGTATCCAGCTGCAGGGGACCCTTTCAAGGAGAAGGAGACACTGTCCCTTTGGGGCATCTGGAGTAAGCTCTGGTGTGAGGAGAGCCTGGCCAGGGCAGCCCTGGAGGCCAAGAAGGAAGGGAAAGTAAAACCACAGGGCTCCTGTGCTAGCCTTACTGTAAATTAGTCTGGTTCTTGTTAGTGGCTGCTTCTGCTTACTGTGACCTGTGGATGTGTCCATGTGGAAGCAGGACATTGCGAAGCATCGGTGACCATGGGTATGTCCGTCCTGGAGCAGGAGCACCTCTGAAGGGAATGTGGCCCAAGCATAGACCAACCCGGAGAAGGTACACCTTGAAGCGTCTGTGGCTGTGCTGGAGGTCATGCTGGAACATCTCAAAGTCTGTGGCCATGCATAGACTCTGCACCCAACAGAGCAGGTACACCCCTGGAGGCACTGCAGCCATGCAGAAGGCCAAACTACAGCAGGTATATGCCCCATCCCTGGAAACATTCAGTGTTTGAGGGGGCCTGGAGAGCAGCCTGGTCTAGTGGAAGGTGTCCCTGCTCATGGCAGGGGGTTGGAACAAGATGAGCTTTAAGGTCCCTCCCAACCCAAACCATTCTGTGATTCTATGATTTTGTGAACATTTGTGGACATTTTATGGGCATTTTATGGACATTTCATGGGAATGTTCCACAGACTAAGGGAATGATACCTGTGCATGATAGATAAGGGTGGGAGGGTGGTGGTGGGTGTTGGATACCACGGGACCTGAGCAGGATGTACATGGCATAGAATAAGGGATGGAGAATGTACTGTGCTGGGCAGAGAAGTTCCATTTCTTCCCTGTGGCTGTGGTTTGGATTTTTGCTGGAGGGAGCATTGATAAACCAGGGATGTTTCAGTCAATGCTGAGTGTCAGGGCCTTTGGTGCTCCTCATGCTGCCCCAGCAGCGAGGAGGGTGGGGTTGTGAAAGGAGTTGGAAAGGGACATGGCCAGGACACTGGACCACAACTGACCCGAGGCATATTCCCAATCAAAGGATGTCATGGTCAGCAGTAAAACTGGGGGAGGTTGGTCTGGGGGGTCCACTCCTCAAGGTAGAACAGGAAGGTTGTACAGACAAATCCGGGGCTTTAAGCTAGGTGCCACCAACAGAATTTTGGTGTTTTTGATCATGGGTTGGTTTAGATAACAACAAGCCTACTGGTGACAGACTGGATATACCTGTCACAGAGGGAAAAGGATCTTTGTGCAGGAGTTAGCAGGACATGTTGAGTGAGCCTCAAATTGGATTTGAAGGGGGACGGGGAAAAAAAACAGGTCACTTGAGATAAGCCTGGGAATGGCTTGACACTGTTTGAAGGATGGTGTGTTAGTGAGGTCATTCAGGCTACCATCTCAGTAGAGGTAGCAAATGGAGATCCATGAAGCAGCAAGGGTGTGTTATTGATGTGCTAGAAACCATGGAAGCTCCTGAGAATGGTCACTCAGGAATTGGAGCTTCTCTCCCCAAAAAGACATTGGGATCGATAATGCAACTGAAGTGCATCTGCCCCAATGCCTGCAGCATGGGCAGCAATCAGGAGATCCTGGAAGGCATGGTGTAAGAGGAAAACTATGGCATAGTTGCCATCACAGAGACATGTTTGGATGACTGGCACCATTGGAATGGTGCAATGGATGGAGGTGAACTCTTCAGAAGGGACAGGCAAGGAATGAGAGGTAATGGGGTAGCCCTGTATGTGAGGGAGTGTTTTGACTGTCTAGAGCTTGACAGTGGTGATGCAACTGTCGAGGGTTGGCGGGTAAGAATTGTGGGTAAGGTCAACAGGGCACATATCCAGGTGGAAGATGGGACCAAGAGGCAGACAAGAAGTCTCATGATGGCCAGCCCTTGTCTTCATGGCGGCTTCAACACACTAGACATCTGCTGTAAATATAATCCAGCAGAGAGGAGAGAGTTCAGGAGGTTCCTGGAGTGTGTGGAAGAGATGTTCCTGACACAGCTGGTGAGGGGGCAGCTGGGGAAGGCACCTGCTGGATGTGCTGTTTGTGAGGAGAGAAGGACTAGTGCACGTTACCATGGTGGGAGGCCATCCTGGGCACAGTGACCATGAAAAGATAGAGTTTTGAATTCTTGGAGAAGTAAGGAGGGGAGTCAGCAGAACTGCCACCTTGGACTCCCTGAGAGCAGACTTTGGCCAGTTCAAGGGCCTGGTTGACAGAGTCCCTTGGGAGGCTGTCCTGAAGGGCAAAGGAGCCCAGGAAGGCTGGACATGCTGTAAGAAGGAATCTTCAGGGTGCAGGAGCAGGCTATGCTGAAAGAAGAACCAGAGGGAGGAGAACTTTGTCTGCAACTCAGAGTAAAAAGGAAAGTTTATGACATTTGAAAGAAGGGGCAGCAAGTCAGGAAACCAACAAGGATATCATGAGGTGACATCTCATGCAGAGAGAAAATGAGAAGATTGGAAGCCCATCTGGCCACTGCTGTAAAAGACAATAAAATAAATGTTTCTATAAATACATTAATCACAAAATGAGGGCTAAGGGAAATCTCCTTTACTGGATGGCTGGGGAAACCTAGAGACAAAGAATGAGGAAAAGTGTCAGGTACCTCGAAAGGTGCTGGAGCAGACCATTCTGAGTGCCATCATGTGGCACACGCAGAACAACCAGGGATCAGGCCCAGCCAACATGGGTTTGTGAAAGGCAAGTCCTGCTTGACCAACCTGACTTCTGGGACAAGATGACCTGCTCAATCAGTGAGTGAAAGGCTGTGGATGTGTCTACCTGGGGTTTAGTAAAGTCTTTGACACCATTTCCCATAGCTTTCTGGAGAAACTGTCTGCTCAAGGCTTGGGCAGGTGCACTGTTTGCTAGGGAAAAAAATGCCTGGCTGTCCAGGCCCTGAATGGCATCCTAACTCCTCCTGACCTTGGCCAAATGTCCTTACTGTGGTACCAGTATCGGCTGTTCCCAGAGGGACCTGGAGCATGCAAAGGCCAGGCATGCAGGCATTATTTTTGGAAAAGCAGCAAATATCTTTTCACTTCAATCACAGCAAATCTTAGTCTTTGTTCCTTACATGTGCCATACTAGAGTGCAATTGCCCCACAGCACATTGCCTCATGATTTTTTTAGGGTATTCCTACTACATTTCCTTGTGAAGTTGCTTATGAGTCCTTGCAAATAATCTCAGTGCTTATTCAGGACAGTTAGTCCCAGGCTAGCAGCAGAAATTCTAGCATTCAGTAGGTACTCTGCAGTGAAAATAGGAATGTAAAACACGCACAAATGTGCTCTTTTCCATGCTGGATCATGGAGAAGCATACACAGTGTTTGAACAGTTGAGAGCCAGTTGTGCCTCTGTTACACTGTGACTGAAAATTTCATAGAAACACAGAATATCCTGAGTTGGAAGGGACCCACAAGGATCATTGATTCCAGTTCCTGGCCCTGCACAGAACACTCCAACAATCCTACCCTGTGCCTGAGAGCATTGTCCAAACTGTTAAGCTCTGGCAGCCTTGAGGCCATGACCATTGCCCTGAGGAGCCTGTTCCAGTGACCAGCCACCCTCTGGGGGAAGAACCTTTTCCTAATATGCAGCCTAAACATCTCCTGATACATTTTCAGGCCATTCCCTCAGGTTCTGTCCCTGGTCACAGAGAGCAGAGATCAGTGCCTGCCCCTCTGCTCCCTCATGAGGAAGCTGCACACTGCTATGAGGTTTCCCCTCACAGTCTCCTCCAGCCTGAACAAGCCAGGTGACCTCAGCCATTCCTTGTACAGATTTCCAGTTACTCCCTCCAGTTGACTGAGCAGGCTTTCCAACTCTGCCTGAAGTTCTGTTTTAAACCTCCACCCGAAGTCCCCAGGAAGCAGGCAGAGCAGAATATATCCCATGGGGACAGTCATAGGGCTCCCCAGGTGGATGGGCAGCACAGAGCCATGAGGCGAGCAAAGCACTAGAGGTCCTGCCTCTGGCCCTGCACACCAGGCTGGCCAACCCCCTGTGAACACAGATCACCAGCCAAGCACTCCAGCTCCCCTCCCACAGTGAGCAGGGAGCTGGCTGGCACCTCTAAGCATTTCTAGGCGAGCCCTTTATACCTGATAGTGTGGCACAGGTGGTGTTAATGGTCGGGGCAGACCTTGGACCACCCTCCTGGCTGGTGGGGGAATGCCATGGGGTGCTGGTGCATGAAAACATAAAAGCAGCATCGTGAGAGAGAAGGCACTGCTGCCTGCCTTGCAGACTGACCCCACTCCCAGCCACAGCTGAGAAGTTCAGCCAAGCAGGAAACTGGGCACAGACAAAGCCATCTGCTGGCATCCAGAGAAAGAGTAAGTCACCGTTTTGGCTCTAAAGGAGGGGGGTAAATAAGACAGAAGCATTTAATAGCTTGTATTTTTATGAATGAGGCTGTTTCTCTCCCTTTCCAGTAGTACCTTCCTAGCAGGTATTTGTGTTTCAAATTTGTTGCTTGTAATCGAGATGAAGTAACAGATTCTGCAAAGTTTGCATTTCATGTGTTGCAGTTCTTTATACACTGTATCTGTATGCCTAAGGTAATAATTAATAGTTCCATGAATAATAACCACAAAGAACGGTGGAGTAATTTTGCTCCGTTTTGCAAAGACTCCTTTAGACAAATCTTTAAAGGAGACAGGAATTTTCATTGGAATTATTCCAGCTGACAGGAGTTGAGACATTTTATTCAGTTAAAACTGCCTTGAGAAGAGCATTGGAAGAGAAGGCTGAAGGAAAGAGCATGTAAGACTTCTGTTTTATTCTGCCATTTAACTTAGAAATAAAGTCAGTGATACAGTAAGGACAAACTAAAGTACGTGTACTATCTCTGTATAGCTCTGGAGTCTCAATGGCAATGACAACATCCACTGAGTTAATAAAGTTATCTGGCCCCAAGGTGTCCTGCTCCAGAGTTTCAGTCTCCAGCTGCTTAGTGACCACTAATATTTCATACCAGTTTTTTGATCATGCAGCTTTCTGCTCTCACTTTTTTCCCACTAATTTAGGATTTGAACAATAGAAAATTAAGTGTTACAATAGACTGTAATTTTCAGCATTATGTTTTGGGATTAGCAAATCTTTAGTTTCATGTAATGTTTAACTTGAACTTTGTCCAGGTCACGTTAGAAAGGGTACTGAGAAATAACCAAAATTGCAGTCAAGCTTTCTTTCCTAAAGTTCACTCTGTGTAAGTGCCCTTGTTCCAGGGAGTAGTTGGGTTGACATAAAAAAAAAAAGGAAATTCTAAAAAGTCTTTTAAAAATAAAATGTAAGTACTTCAGTGTTGAAGTGCTCAGCTTGAGCCACCAAGGGTAACTCTGGTTTTTGGACAGTGCTGACCACCCATTCTTGGGACACCTGGCTTCCCAGAAGGTGTCCCTTTCTGAGGACACATGAACAAACAGGGCTTTAACTGTGCATACCTTACAATTACGAAAATACTTCTTGTGTGAAAATACAATTCCCTTGTGCATTTGTGAGCCTGCACATTCATGCTTTATGCATGGATATACACTTGTGAGTTTTTTTGAATACTTGGAGTTAAATCCTAGGGAGCACAACTCTACCAATCATTCTACCTTACATCTGTACAGAACAGTTCTCTCCTCCCTTGCTGGTAAAGCTTTATAACACTTCCTTCTCACTTTTCATTTATGTAAATTCTTATCCTGATGCAACTCAAATGTGAATACCCAAGTCAGTGTGTGTCCGCCTTCCCAGACAGCATGTACTGTGCACACCTCCAAGCTGGAATAGCTCCTGGTGTGTTCTGGCCCAGCAAATCCTGCCACTCATCCTGCTCCCTTGCTCTTTATTAGGAAAAGTTCAGGCTGCATGTATGAAACACAGCATAAAAATGAAGATCTTGCACATGCCTCATTTCTGCTCTCTCAGGGTTGTGAATAATCAGGCTGTGACCTGCTGAGGGTGACCTTCATCTGGGGGAAAAAGGGAGGTATAACATCTGCCAATTCTTTGTGAGGAGGAGATTTCCTCCTTTCCCTTGAGTTTTCTCCTGTTACTCTGCCTCCCTGCAGTTCCATGTCACAGCCTTCCCCCCTGTAACATTTGCCTCTGCTGTGGACAGAAGCTCTGCATAGGATGCACAGGCTTGAGGATTTTACAGAGGTGTTTATAGATGAATTGCCTGTCCTGCAGTCTGTGTACACTTGAATATCAAAATACCCATACAGTGAACATTTCATGGGTCAGTGTGCTTTTCAAGTTCAGTGCTACAGTATTATCTATTTTATCTTGCATTTTTATCTTGCTGGGAAGGAGTTTTTTCCACTACACTTAAGCACTCCACTGCTACAACCTAATGCCAGTAGCCCAGGCTTCTCCTGCACAAGCAGACGCAAATATAATTTTCAATCTATTGACAACAAGAACGAATCATGCTGCAGCCTGAAAGGCTGTAGAATTTCAGCTTTGATCACAAACTTATTTCCCTCAATTTATCTGTGGACTAACTAAATAAGTACAGTATTTCTTTAAGCAAAGAAATGGAAAACAAAATTCCTCTCAGCCATCAGCCTGCTTAGAGAATTCCTAAGATTCCCATGGAGTAAAACCTGCAAACCAGCATTTTGTTCTCCTCAAGGCCGCAGTCTCCCTAGGGCTTTCTGGTTAGATTATGTAGCTACTCTGCAGTCAAGACTCAGATGAGGTTTATTCGGTTGGAAAGGACCTTACAGCCCATCTCATTCCACCCTCTGCCATATGCAGGGACACCTTCCACTAGACCAGGTTGCTCAAAGCCCTGTCCAACCTGGCCTTGAACACTCCCAGGGATGTCTATGAGGAAAACAATGGTAGCTTCAGACTTCAGCCACATGAAAATCAAGATAATTATACCAATCGCCAAGGTCTTCTTGATAATTAACATCTTCATGACAATTAAGTGTCTTTTGATCTCGACCATATCTCTCTTCCACCTCCCCATTTCCCAGAAAGCCATTGCACTGGCAGAGTTTCTATTAGAACTCTTCTTGTAATTGCTGAATCTTTACCCTCTGACACCAGAACTGAGGTATCTTCAGTTCATAGAAACCAAAATCCACACTTCAAAACTTTTCTGAAGTGTTTCAATGCTGTAATTGGCAGGTAACTGCTGGGGAAACACTCTCAACTGTTTGAAGAATTGGATTAACTATCAGTAATTTCCACGGGGTAGCAATACACTACCACTCAGTGAATTTGGATGACAGCTTACCCTGGTATAAGAAAAGATCTCTTGGGCAATACAGTCTAATTACTATTCAAGGCACTAATGTGTTCTTATACACAGATTTCTCACTTCATTCTCACACACTAAGTGCTTGCCACCCTTCGATTCTTGGTGGGGTGGTGGTGGTGAAAGGGCTCAGCAGCTGTTTATCTCCTAATGTTACTGCCCTCATGGTTTTTTCTGCTTCTAATTGTAGGTCCCAAACCAGAGCATGTAAGGATGGAAAGGACAGGAATGTAGACTTTATCTCTAATTTACCTATGCAGGGGTGGGGTGGCGGAATTTGTTGAAATTTACCACTGGAACAAAAATTGACCAGTAACTCAAAAGGAAACATTGCAATCACAGGGCATAATTTCAAAACACTGTGTAATTTTTAGCTGACTGTATGAAACCAACTTAGAATAAATACCAGTGCAGTTGAGTGGAGGGCATGCATCATTTGAACCATGGTTGTCTGGGATGTCATTAGAAATAATATGACCACGGAGAAACCATGTTGTTAGAATAAACCACCATCTGTTTGAACAAATTTATTTTTTGCTGGATTGGACAAGGAGAGGTATTTACCAAGGTGATATTATTTCTACTGGAGGTCATCCTGCAGCCTGGTAGATTCTTTTAATAGAAAGTTTAAACCAAACCTTCAGCAGTAGTCCAAGACCCCTTTAGTGCATGCCACATTTAGGCTACGAAGTCATTCTGTGTTTTAATAAAAATGTATTTATTAATCATCTCACTCATAATTAAAAAGTTCAGTCGCTTTTGGTATGCAAACATGTTACCAGTTTTATTACTCCAGCCACTTTCAAGCACTCATGAATACTGGGTATAAAGTTGGACAAGAATGATGGTCTAAACCAGCTGAATTGGACAATTATATGGAAATAAAATGCAAACCATCTCCTTCTTAGCTTGAGCTTCTGTAGACAAATGAGTTATTCTTTTCATCAGAACAGATCCATAAAAGCAGGTAGGTTTTGGTTACCCATCAGTGAGGGAAGAGCATCCAGATAATTTGCCAAGTTCAGATCTGAAATCTTATTCTTGTTTCCTGAGTTCTAAAGTCTTCTTATATAAACTAGAAAGCTGAAAAAGGCTTCTATGATTTTTAAAGAACTTCTATACCTGCTACGTTACATAAGGACATGTCAAATAGCTTATGGAAACCAGTTGTAAAATCCATTGTGTCAGGTGGATGAGACTTTAAATAGTTGTACTGATTATTCTGGAAGTCTAGCTAAATTTTACTGAAAACTTAGGAAAGAGAAGAAAGTATACCCACCAGTTTTCCCTAGAAAATTGCATAGAAAATGTTGACATTTAGCACAATCTGTTGCATTCTTTGCATTTCTATAGGTTATGTCTAAAACTATTTTGGTGAGTTTGAGGGATAAATTATCTCTGTTAAGGGAAGTGGGTAATGCTCAGAGAGTGACCATGGTGGAAAGATATACCACACATACCATATTCTCAAGTTTTCTGAAGATACTCCATCTTCTTTTTAATTTTGGAGATGATGGAGAACAGAACTGCAGCAGGCAAGAAAATCAGCCCATATTTTATTTCATCTTAATGGCAATATTACAAAAAAGCGCTCTGTGTATCTCCAAAAGCCCTACTGAAGGCAGTTCTCCCATCCCTAAAAATTAAAGCAAATCATTTTCCAAGCCCTAAGCAGTGGAGACAGCAATGTGGTTTGATTAAGAACCATATAAACCATATTTTTCTGTAGATAGTTGCTAGCTTAAGAAAAGATGCATTGCAGGTGACTTTGACACTTCACAGGCACATAACCTGCAACATTTATTTCACTTCTTGCATATCCCTTACCAAGGCCACACAGAAACTAAATCCCAAGAACTAGATAGGAATGTTTCTGATTTGCAGGGAACAGAGAAGAATAGAAAGTATTTCTGGATTTTAAATCTCTTGGAGTGCCAGAATTTAGAATTTTGTTTGGATTCTGATGGATGGAGACCAAATGTTATCAGCTAAGCTAAACCTGAAATAGAATTTTCTTTGGCTGGCTGCAAACCAGTAGAGAATTTTAAAGATTCTCCACTCTTCAGGTGCTGAGAAAAATAAAAGAAACAAGAGTTAAAACTAATGAGGATGCATCAAAGTATTTTAGTCTAATGTTTTATGAATATCAGTCCTCAAATGTTAAGAGGAAAAACCAGTATCACTCCTTTTGACACGGGTGGGAGTTTGAATCTTTTTTACTTAGTCCAAACTCATGTGGTCAACACTGTCTAGGATTTCTTGCAAATACTACCTCCAATACAGAAAAATCTAAATAATTTCATTTAGTTGTGAAACTGTGTTGATATTACAGACTTCTGGTCTATCACAACTGTTAGCCACTGTTAAGGATTGAGAAAATAAGCTGTGTGGAGGTCTTGTAATAGGATTTCCAATGTGATTAGATGCTTAGATAACATTTCTAGCAATAATGATACCACAACAGCTACATCTTGGGTGAGTCTGACCTTTGGAGTTAAACATCAACCAGCAGTTGGACTGGAATTTCTGGTATGTTCCACAACATAGATTAAATATTTGATTTAAAAACTTACATGTCTGCATCCTTCTGTCATGGTTTGGGAATGGTATTCTCCACTTTAGTACTCCCACTAGAAAAGCCTCCCATGCTCCTTTCCCCCCACCTCCAACAGGAGGCATAAAAGGCAAAGCTCATGGGTTGAGATAAGAACAGTTTACTGGAAACAGCAATGAGAAAAGAAAAGAAAACAAACAGGAACAGGAATAGGACAAACAGGAGCAGGAATATTAATATTAATAACAGAAGTCAACAAATCATTACCATGTTTTTTGAAGTGCTGCAGACAAGCATTCTGGATGTGAATCAGTCTTTTTACATGAAAAGGACAAATTCTGTCCAGCATGTGCCCTACAGCTGCTTTCACTAGAACCTGTCATCTTTGGTCAAAATTTGTCTCTAAGGCTTCTTGGTGCTTCAAAACAGTTACATCAAATAGACAAACTTTCCAACATCTTTATAATTTGTGTTAAGGAAGTGTATTGTGCTTCATTGCCTGTACCATCATATAATAATATGTCAGGAAAACACAGATGCTCCTAGTAAAATTCAAGTCCACTCTGAAAATCAAAGGGCTGGCAGCTGAGAATCCAAGAATCCCACCAAACATGCTCCTAACCATTTGAGGTGGCCCATGGCTGGGATGGAAACTTGCTCCATTGTCATAGGTATGAGTTGCTATTTTGCTTTGCCAGGGTAAACAAAGTGGGGGCAGACCAACTGACAAAGCCTGGATCTATCCTATAGTAACTGCCGTGCAAGACATAATGAGAGGTGGTCCCTGGTCCTCAAAACTTACAGACTAAGCTGGAGCAGATGTAGCTTCACATGGATCAAAATCAAGTTTTATCAGCACTTCACATAGCTCAGAAGGATGTGTCCTGTACCCAGCAATACTTCTGCCCTTAACTGCTCCCCATCCCTCCCTCCCTTTTTCCAGTATATACCACACTCGGTTTAAGGGAAAGGTTATCACAATGGCTACTTAGCAATTCAGGTGTAAAACAAAACTATTGCCTCTAGCCCTCCTCAGACTGCCTTACTCGGTGAAGTGGAGAATAGGGTCGTTTGTCACCCCTGTCTGATGGGAAGCAAAGAAAGGAGAAACAAGCATGAATTGTCCTGTACAACTCCTTGTCCTGTCCTTACCTCTGCACAGGCCAGGCCAAGGAGCTGTCTGCCTAGAGAAGGTGTCCAAGCTGACTTATAAGCAGATGAAACGATTTTGAGCAAAAGAAGAATGAAAAAAGAATCCCAAACTTTTGTCACAATCTGTTTTCTAAATCAGTGTCGTTGTGCTTTCCCTTTAATGCAGAACTGCAATATGGCTCTAAATAGATGCGACAGATAATCAGTTGAAAAGCAAAGTAATATTAACCATTGAGAGATTTTTAGTATAATAAAATAAATTGTTTTTCCTCAGTAGGTAAAGCCAAGTGATCTAAATCACTCAGTAAAAGGAGGAGATACTTGGCAGCTTGGCACCAGTGCTAATGAAGCCAATAACCTACCCTGCTTTCTCCATTTGTCTGGCTCTCATTTTGGCCAGATTCCTTGGCATACACATCAGTTTTGTGAGAAGTCAGAAGCACCACACGCTAATTTTCACTAAGGAAAACACAATTCGCAACTGCAGCTGTTCCGTGGCTATCCGTGACTGTGATTACTGCCTGGCAAACTTGATGTGCAACTGCAAAACAGTGCTGCCTTCTACCATGGAAAAAACTACCTACAACAGCCACCTGACCATCTGGTTCACAGACACCTCTGCGCTGGAGATGGTCCTCAACTTCACAAGGGTATGGGATTTGAAACTGTCCTTCTGTGGCACCACTCCTCTCCCAACGGAATATTTGGCCATTTGGGGACTTCGAAAGCTCCGGGTAAACAAAGTCAATGGACAATTTCCAGAGCAGAGTGTAACCATTTCCAGCAGCAGCAACAATGACAAAGAAGACTTGCTTGAGGTGCACAACAAAGACAGGCTTGCACATATTTCTTTTCTGGATACTTCACTTTTCAATGGCTATTCATTGCTGAAGTCATACAGCGTGGAAAACGTCTCTAGTATCAGGAAGCACTTTCCCAGCCTGCTGTACACTGATGTTTTCTCAGCCTCAGATAACGAGAGCTATGTTGTAACATTCATTCACTGAGTTACTTAACACAGTCAGTAGTGAGAGGCATGGGAGGCTGCTAAGAATGATGGCATGCCTTGAAGAGTCTGTCTGGTTTGTCCAGGAGGATCTGTTAGGGGACTGTGAGAGAACTCTACAAGGAGGCGTTTGAAGTAAGAGACTCATCAGATTAATTCAGCAAACTCTTATAGAACAAAGTAAATGTGAAAACAACTGTTTTCCAAAGCACTGTTAGAATTTTTTTGTTTATATATTCTAAGCTGAGAATTGAAATCTGCAGATAAATTTTGTGTTAAGGTTGTGCCTCGGACAGAAAGAAGCATAACCATGTAGCTCCCATTGCAGAAGAATCCAAGCCCCCCAGCTAATCACTCTGGTTAGATGGCAGCTCAGCAGGTAAATTCACGGTTGCTTTGCAAGCTGCAAACTACTCCCATTATACTCAGAGATGTAGGAAACAGAGGTATTGCACTTCCCTCTGTGAAGCAGGTATTTCCCTGCATCTGTCCTTTCTTCGTTATTTCACACATAATCTTTATTTCCAGATCACAGAATACTCTGGGTTGGAAGGGACCCACAACGATCATCAAGTCTAACCCTTAAGTGAATGGCCCATATGGGGATTGAACTCACGACCTGGGTGTTACTAACACTGAGCCGATCTCAGTGTCTTCACTGCAATCCTCTGCTGTCAGCATGACCGCTTCTGGGATGAGACCAGGCAGCTCAGCAGCTGGGTTCTGAAAGCTCCCATGCATGGAGCCTGCACAATCTCATTGGGCAACCTGCTCCACTGCTTGCCTGTCCTCACTGGCAAGCTTTTTTCCATGTATGAACCTTAGCCCGCCCTCCTCCAGGCTGAGCATGCTCAGTTCCCTCACACGTTTCTTATAACCACACGTGCCAGCCCCTGCCCATCTGGATGGCTCTCCACTGGCCCACTTCAGCTGATCCGTATTTTTCCAGGGAAAGGCTGCCACCTGCATAATGGATGTGCTGACACTTGCAATCTCCCCAGACGCAGGGAGCTTCAACTTTTGTGATGATAGCAAACCGCTCAAGTTCTCCCCTATGAGAAAGCAGAAATACTCCATACAATGACTCTCATCTGACAGGGAGACGAGGCTTCAGGCAGACAATTTTCAGATGTGTTGCATGAGAAAGGTTGTCATCCCCTGAAAAACATACACCAGAACTATAAAAATAGCCCAAAGTCTGCTCCTTGCCTGTCTCTGCAGGTTTTGAATCTCGGTGAGATATGACTAAGGCTGGATCCATCCGTACAGTACAATAAAGGCTTTGAAATAGCAAGTTGTAACAGCCTTGCATTGCCAGCAGTGGATTACATGAAACTGAGATAAAATATAAGAAAACTTCTGCCCAGAGAAGCTGTGGCTGCCTCATCCCTGGAAGTGCCCAAGGCCAGGCTGGATGGAGCTTGGAGCAACCTGGTGTAATGGAAGATGTCCCTGCCCATGGCAGGGGGGATTGATTTGGGTGGTCTTTAAGGGCCCTTCCAACACAAACCAATCCGGGATTCCATGATTCTCTGTGCACTTAGGGGAATGGCTATCAAGACACTGAGGAACCAGTGAAGGTGCTGCAATTTTAAAGAAAGACTATTTCTATTTTAAATAGTCATATTCGTATAACTGTAATCAATGATGGAGCAGTTTTGCTAGGAAGCAAAACTTAATTTTTCGTAAGACTTAAATTCACGCCCACCCCCCATTACTGTGAGCTTTCCCACTGAAATCAACAATGTGCTAACGATGGAATTAATGGGGTCCACTTGCAATTGCAAATGGATTTAAGCACACTGGTGTTTGCAAGCTGGTATCCAACTCCATTTAATTCAGGCAGAGAACAACTGAATCAGCTGTTGTAAAGACGTAGTTTCCTTTGTCAGCACCTTGGCAACAAAGTATAAGCCTTTTTTTCCTCCAAATTACAAATATTTCTAGGGATACCTCTCATGACTGTGTATTACAGACGCAGGCACATAATGCATGTCATATACCCAGAAACCCCCTTCTCCAGCTGTCCATGCAAGAGAACTAACCTTGCCTTCACAAACTAGCAATTCACCAATCCTGTGTAGGACAGTGTTGCGTTAAAAAAAAAAAAAAAAAAGAGCCGGTATACACAAATACATTGTTTTTGTAAATGCTTTCTCCAAAATCTGAGAAAATGAAACCTAGATGATCTTCAGCAAAGATCTGCTGTCCTCTGGTAAAATATGTACTGAAATCACAGTAATTCCCCATTGCCATGACAGCGGTGTCCAAAAATTCACACATGCAGCAGTAGCTGAAGATGCATGTATTCTGGCCATGTTGGGAAGAAGTGAGGTTAATAAATCCTTGGGCTTTCTAACAGAACAAATTAAATTTCCAGTTACTTCTGCCACTCTAGTGTTCTGAATAAGGCTGGTGCAAAAGACCTTCTACTCCAGTGTCCAATTAAGCACTGTAGGATTTTTTCCTGGAAACAGCAAAAAATCTTCAACTACAGAAATCCACAGCTCCGATATTGTGGTGATCTTCCCAACGGCCCTATTCTGCTCCAGCGGATAGCAAGAACCTGATTCTCCCAATTCTATTTTATACGGCTTTGCACTATGGAAGTACTGGATTAGAAGCTCGCAGAATTCTTCCAGAGCAACGTCTCCAAATCGCGTCTACGTCTGGTATAATAAAACAAATTTTCGATAACAAACTCGTCTCGCACGACGAGCCTTTTGTTTAATATAACTCATGTTATACTTACATCATCCGCCCCTCCCCCTTTCCCGCCCGGCCCGCGCTGGTCTCCCGGCACAAGATGGCGGCGGCCGTGAGGGGGCAGCGGGGGCGGGGCGGGCCGGGCCGCTCGAGCCCCCGCTCCGCGCG
>WEKY01012167.1:66286-106513 GCA_013390045.1 Picathartes gymnocephalus
AAAAAAAAAGGTCTCTTATTACATGCCAAACACCACATCTCTCTCTGTTTTCGAAAAAAGTCTTTTGAGAGCATATTCTTCAAAAGGTTTGGTTATTTGAGGATTGAAAAGAACTCTTTTATCATGCTAAGCTGATTATCAGAAATCTCTCTTCCTAGCTCACTGACTTTAGATTGCCTAAAAACTTGCAGATTTTATGTCTTCAGGATTTTGGTAGATACTCTGGCGTTTCAACTTTACTCAGATACTTCTTTTTATTTGTGTTGGATATCAGGCTAGCAAAAATAAGGGCTGAATTATGACAGTGAGACTTTCTGGAGTGCTTGGTGTACACAATAACAGAGACTTTTCTGTTTAATTATAAACTTCCTCCTTCCAGATGTTTCCTGGTGTTGCTGTGGAGTCTGAAGGAGAGAAGTTTTAAAACTAGCATAGTGGTTCGAAGACACCTACACTTAAAAATATATTTCTTTCATTTCATCATGTAGTGTGATACTTTTATGCATCTCTGAGTCAAAAACGTAGTCTTTTTTATTATATTATGCACTGTGCTTTGATTACTTACTTTGTTGCAAATATAATAGGAACTACTTTGTGTGTGTGTGTGTATATATATATATGCACACACATACATATTAGGCACAGGAGCTGTAGAATTCAGTTAGCAGTATATTGGCTATTTCTTCATTGTCTTCTGACTTGAATACTGTAGTAGTATAGTAATTTCTTAATATCTTGTCAGAATAATTGAGTAGTTTTAAGCTACTGCTTGCCTAGCCTGTTAGGTGTGGGAGAGGAATGGAAAAGCATTTTGGGTGCTGATGAGTTAGACATTAATTGTCCACTATTAGTGGAATTGGGAGAGTTTAGTCTTTGTCCTGTAAAGAGTAACTATGTGATGAACAAACCCGGGAAGTGTGGGACAGTTAATTCACCCAGCTGATTGATTAGTGTAACTAATTAGTTGCAATTGATTCTTCACTTAAGAAGCCATATTCCTAAGTCTGTATTAGCATTAGCTGTTGAAGGTTAATAAAGGTACTTTCCTAAGCAGCTCTGGCAGTGCTGGTTACCCAGATGGCTGAATTCCTACTGAAGATAAGTTTTTACATTATTACTCTGAGATAAATTTGTATTTCAGAAGTCAAGTTAAATATTTGTGTCTCTATTCAGCGTTTGCTTTTTAAAGACCTTTTGTTAAATTACTTTTGTCATAACTATAAACCATGTCTGGAGTTTCTCCTTGATAGCATAAGCTGTCTTGTTCAACTATTTTTAGAATGTGACTTTTATCATCTCAGGCTTCTTAGGGGCATTCACAGAGTTTTGCTGGTTTCAGGTGGAGGCTGCTGCTTGTATGTGAAGTGAGTTGCAAAAGCAGCAGGTGATCTGGTCAGTCTAACAGGACCATTTCATTCATTTTGATATTGTTTGGCCGGCTAATGTGGTTTGGAATTCAGTGCTTTCAGCATGATGAAAGTGCCATCAAATTCAGAACCACTAGCCTACAGGACACTGGAAAGTTTTCTAAAAAGGAGGTGTCAGAAGGGAATAAAGTTAAGTAATAAAATCAGTTATCAGTTTTTATTTAAATAAAATGCAGTAAGAGAGTAAATTTTTCTAATCTTTTGAGTGCAGAGATAAATTACCTTCAGCTTTTTTTGTAGAACCTGTGCCCCTGACTGCTTCAATTTTAAGTGTTGTTATTATTTACAATAATGTATGTAGTTATTATAATATACATAAAGATATGTATATATATATGTGTAATAATACCGTATATGTATATACGTATATATATACAAACATACATGAAAACATGTCTTTAAATACGATATTTTGAAGAGATTCTGAATGTTAGGATCAATTTGCCCATTCTTAAGGCTCAAATTGTAGAAACAAACACTAGAAAGGTAAAATTCTGTGTAATGTCTTTTTTCCCCCTATAAATAAGAAAACCAGTAGAGTGGAAGATGGTTGCATGACTTCTTCAGAAGTAATTACTGTCAAAATTACGCTTTCGGAGAAGGCTGGCAAGTCACAATGGCATTTTTACATTTTGAATGTAGGAACGTACAGTGGATACAGAAAGATTGAATTGTTCTGGGCATACCTTTGACAGCACAAGTAGATGAACTGTTACTTTACCTGCAAAAGTGAATTACCAAAACATGCTCTGTGTGTCAGAATTATCCTTGTGATCTACATGTTTAGAGACCTTTCTCCTTTTCCTCTTCCACTGTTAACAGGGAAAGTGAACAAAAAATTCCCTTGAAAACACTGAATTTAAGGTACTAACTAAACAAAACAGGGAATGAGGGCTTTAACTTTATACTAGTCAGTGAAAATTGTCAGCCACTCATTAAGCACAGTATTGATTATAGAAGAATAAGGCCTTCTAAATATCTTGTATTCTAAATGGGAAATACTTTGAGTGGATTCATGTATCTGAATACATCACTAGGTTTCTTTTTTAATCCTGAGAAAATTGCAGAAAGAACCACTAGGAATGCTTTGAAAAATTTTTATTTAACTTTACAATCTTAGAATTTCCTCTATGTGCTTAAGAGAAGAAGCTATATTTTCTATGGTAAACTACAGTAAAACTAGTATTTTTAAACTATTATTTCTGTTTTCAAAACTGTCTTAAATTCCGAATATAAACTTCCAGCACTTGGAAGTTTATTCCCTCCTTGTCTTTCTCTCTACTCTTTTCTCCAAAAGAAAGGTATGCATATTTTGAGTTGGTGCAGAGCTGCTTTCATTTTAATCCCTGGAGCCCAGTTTATCCCACAAAGCTAATACCTTCTTCTTCTCTGATCTGTGTGTCAGTCTCAGCGAGCTGAAATGGCCCTGTAGCTATAAACTCAGAATTTTACATTTTACTGAAGGTGGTTCTTTAATAGCTGCTGAGCCACATTCTAAAATACCTCAGGAAACAATTTCTGATTTTATCTTTTGTTTTGAAAAAAACATAATCCTGGATGGTAGGCAGCAATGAAATATAAAAGGCTGGAAGACTGTGGAGTAAGCATACGTCTCAGAGGTAAGGAGGACATGGCTTAAGTGTTCATACCAAAAGGACTTACCTTTCCAAATTAAGAGATCGTGAAAACTTATGGTTTGCATTTGAATATTTATAATGATCTAATTTTAACTTGTCCCAGGAAATGAAAAAAAAAAAAAAAAAGAGCAGTGAACCTGCTATTTAATGTCAGGAAATTCCCGGCTGTCATAATGTCATCTATTTTTGTTAGAGGTGCTACTAAAATAGTTCATTAAAGGAAAAAAAGAAGTGACAGGTCTGATGTGACCTACCTGATTATTTCAAGGTTATACTTAATGCATAACTTGCACAAATTGTACTATTTTAAATTTAGTGATAATCTAGAGGAATATTTGACTAATTTGAAGTACCTGTTGGAATAGCACCCTTATGCAGGGTTTGATTTCATTTCAGTAACAATATTTCAGCATATGCTACTAAGAGAGCAAAACAATAGCTGCTGGCTTCAGTAGGTTAGATTGATGGGTGGTTTTTTCACTGAGTACAGTGAGGTTATTTTCTCACTGAAGTATAGAATACTTCTACATTCTTGTTTGAAGATAGAGAGGAAACGATGTCTGAGAATTGCAGACCTTTACACAACACATAACACACTTGGTAGGGAAAGCAAGAGTACTGGAAAGAATATTTCACACCCTGAGTAGGATGCCTGGCTGTGTAGACTCATTCAGGCCATGGAGGTTGCTTTCAGAATGCTCTTGCTCCGATTGAAAGGTGCCAACGTTAAATGTATGCATTTTCCACACCTTGAATTCTTTCCTGGTGCAAATGATACAAACGAGTAAAAGGCAGGAGTTTGTGCTGCGGGAAGCACACTGACAGCGTTTTGCTCCGGAATAGACTGGGACCCCAGAAGCTGAGCAGCTCAGGATCCGGGTGTTACGTGGTGTGTTGTATTTTTACAGGTGCCTCTGATTAACGAACTTGAATCTGCAATGCACCAGCTGTACAAACAGCGAGCTTCCCGCCTTGTCCAAAGACGACAAGATGATATTAAAGATGAATCTTCGGAGTTTTCAAGCCATTCAAGTCAGTCCATCTTGAAGGTTTTTATTATTCATTAAACAACCTTGTTTACTTAGTATGACTTAATTGAAATGTAAATGTTTAAACTGTAACTGCCTTATTAAAGTTTATTCTTACTCTTGAGATGAGCAGAAGCAATTTAGATGAAAGCTCTCTAACGTGTTTCGTTTTAAACTCCAAACCACTCTGACTTATCTCTCCTTTCTGTTTCTCTTAACTATATTTTCTCCTTCCTAGCACTAAAAGTGTTTGCATGGTGGCAGTGGGAGTAGTGGTAGTATGTGACTCCCCATTTTCTTCTTACATCAGGACTTTTTAAAAATTTATTTCAACCTTCCTGAATCTATAAACATCATTTAACATGTACAGTTAACTGTATAAAGCTACGAAGCACTGGGCTAGACTTCTGTCTAATGTTCTGTTTGTAGCCAGCATAAGTATTTGATTTCAGACTCTTAACTGGTAAATTAAAGAACTGGAAGAGTAATCAGACTAATACAGTGACCCTATATGAAATACATCTTGAGAACAGCCAGTTAAAATTCCTGCTTACTGTGAATTTGTGGATGAGGGATTCTCACTGAGGAGGTTTCTTATGGTGACTACTCTTCAGTATGTAAAACTCTACAAAAGCATAAATGTTAACTGAGATGGAAATATATGTTTCTTGGAGGAGGTTTTATTCAGCATATTAAATCAGTGGATGAAATAGCCTATTAGTAGGAGTCCTCTTTATGCTTCAGAGAGCTTCCCGTTTTTAAAAATGGCTTTCTGTCCTGTTGCTAATGTAAAATTCTATAATCAATGCCATTTCCCTGTTCTGCCACAGTTGTCAGAGGTGAAATCTTGCAAATACCATTAGCTAGAACTCACCAGATGTGATAAAATGTTAGGGTATCAGAGCTGGTCATTCCTTTATAGAGTGGTTAGCATACATGTTCTTTTTAGGGCTGTGTTTGGAGTTCCAGGTATCACATGACCTTGCAGTTTTATAATGAAAATGCTGTTGTGAGAACTAGAAACCTATTTCCTAAAAGAAGCTTAGAAAGGATTCTTTTATACTGAAATTTAATGATGGGATGGAGGTAGCTATTGCTGAGGTTGGGTTTTACAGAGAGATCTTATTTAGTATCTGGAAGTTTAGAGAAGGCTGTTAGTAGTTCAGGTATTGAATTGGAATACTGACATAGATCGTCATTAATACCTTAAATGATGAATTTGTAAACAGATTTTGTCAGAACATGTAAATTTATTCCTGAAGTTTGGGTAGGTTGTTGTTTAAATGGTAATGTTTATACTTTAAGGGGTCGACGTGAGCAGTGGCTAGCATTCAGTCTACTGTTTAAATTTACCTGGAAAGGAGGCACTGGAAACATTCCTGCCTGCTATCTGCTGTTTTAGCTGTGTTGTTTTCTATAGCCAGGAACATAGATAAGTTTGAACATAAGAGCTTGAAAAGGGAAGGGAAGATGGTTTATCTTTCTGTGGATTTTGATCTGTTTTAAACTCTAGGCAATCTAAAGCATATAAACTTAGAAACACTGTGACTCTGAAATAACATACTTTCTTGCTCCAGTCACTCTTGTCTGCTTTTTTTTTTGTTAGTTTTCTTCTCAAAAATTATGTGGTGAATGTGTTTATGTAAGGAGCACTTTTTTCTTGTACATTCCATTTAAGCTATTTCTACTAAAACTGTTGACTTTTGTGTAGTTCAGCACTGTTGTGAGAGGAATAAGAGTGAAGTACAGTGAAAACTATTTGACATTTAAGTGGAAATTTTTCCAAACTCCATTGCTTTCTGTTTTAACCTCTGCACTTGGTGAACTCGGGCTTCTGGGGGGTGTTGTTTTTGGTTTTTCGTTTTTTTGGTGTGGTGGTTTTTTTTTGTTTTTTTTTTTTTCTTTTTTTTAACTTCGACTTTCTATTTCAAATTACACTTAATTTAGAAGTGGATAAAAGGCTCTTATGAAACTGCCTGCAGCACATTTATAGAATCATAAAGGAGCATTTTAATTTTCATTGATGTAATTTTACAGATAAAGCACTGATGGCACCAAATCTTGATTCTTTTGGGCGAGACAGAGTGATCTATCAAGAACAAGTCAAACGTCGAACTGCAGAAAGAGAGGCTAGAAGGTAGATAATGAGATTTCTTGTCCCTTTAGGAGTCTTTGTCTGCTTGCAAAATAAAACTGTCCTGTGTGACATACTAACATGCGTGGCAATGTTTGCTTCTTCCCTGCAAAGGGAAGAAAACATTTCAGCTGATATGCTGGGCAGGGGTATTCTTACATCCCAGCTTATCATGCAAGTGTACACACTTGATACTGATTTAAAATCACTAAAAGAAAGCGTAGTAAATACATTCCATATCTATATGGTCTCTGCTGGTTTTGTTTCTTTTCATTGTTTGAGGCAGTAACATAGTGGAATGCTTGAGGTGGTGGCATAGTAAAAGTTCTTTTCAGCTTGACTTTCCTAGAAGTACTTCCTTATAGAAGTATAAGGACAAGCCTAAGTGGGTGTATTCATTGTATAGTTGGGGAAAACAGCTGGTTTCTCTTGCTTTAGTATAGCTGGTTAATACAGGTGATAGCTGGTTTATATTGCTGCTCCTTTCCAGAGCTCGCCGTAGACAAGCGAGAGAGCAAACTGGGAAGATGGCAGATCACCTTGAAGGCCTTTCCAGCGATGACGAGGAAACTTCAACAGATATCACAAACTTCAACTTGGAGCGAGGTTAGAAAAGCTACCCAGGCTTTATCACAGAATCACAGCCTGGTCTGGGTTGGAAGGGACCTTAAAGCCCACCCAGTTCCAACCCCTGCCGTGGACAGGGACACCTTCCACTAGACCGGGTTGCTCCAAGCACCATCCAGCCTGGCCTCGAACACTTCCAGGGATGGGGCAGCCACAGCTTCTCTGGATAACGTGTACCAGGGCCTCACTACCCTCTCAAGGAAGAATTGCTTCCCAATATCCCATCTAACCCTATCTTCTGTCTGTGGGCAGCCATTCTCCCTTGTCCTGTCACTCCAGATCCTTGTAAATAGTCCCTCTCCATCTTGCAGACTCCCTTCAGGTACTCTGAGGTCACAATTAAGTCACCCTGAAGCCTCTTCTCCAGGCTGAACAATCCCAATTCTCTTCTGTACAAAATACCAAATACTTGACAGGAAAAAAAAATTGATCCAAATGCAGCCCTATTTATACGCTTCACCATATTTTTGAAGAAGTTTAGGAACTTTTGATTCCTAGTCTCTATCAGCAACCTGTTGTGTGTCTTGCAGCTGACTGAAGAACCCATCCTTAGGTTCTTTTTATTTAATTCAAACATGCATTGCTGGCAATCAGTAAGCTTTTGGACCATCAGTAAGTCTTCCTTCCAAATTATAAAATAGTTTCTCATTCTTGAAGTATGTGTTTGTCATACTTGTGAAATTTTGAAAACCTCAGTGGTTTAAAAATCTTTTTTTTGGTGGCAAGTATTAATGGAGTTGTGAATAACCTTCTAGAAACGCAGTGACAAAAATTTTGTAGAGTCTTGTTGCAGCCTGGCAAAGTTTGCAAATGATAGAAAACAACATTGAGTGCAAACATTGCAGAAAAATCTTGTGGTACAATTAGCATTTCCTCTGATTAAAGAGAATCAAGTTAGAAGAAGTGACGAGGAGGAGAGCAGCAAGGATCACATACATAGAATTGCTTGTGTTGCCTTTGAGGAAGGATTGAATGGTTTTGGTTTCTTCAAGTAGGAGAACAGTATCAACTTTTCACAGTATGAGAGCTAGGGGCCATGAAATTAAGTGATAGGATCGGTTTAAAATAAAGAGGTCACTTCCCACAGAGAAGGTAATAAATGGCAAACTCATTGCTGTAGGTGGTTGTGGAGACCCGAAGTATGAACAGATTAGAAATGCAATTAGATGAACTGTCTAGCTGTTAGGTCCTTTGGACGTGCAGACAGTTTCCACACCTTTAGTTGCTGGCTGATTTACTGCAATTTTATGATTGCTTTGATTTTCTGCATACAAGAAGGGGCCTTGGATAAACAGAACAACTGTTCAGGGTTGTTAGGTGCTATAATTAACTTCGCTAAATTAAAGTATCTAGATTAAAACCTCCATGGGGCTGAATTGCGCTTGGTAACTTGGCAGTTTATGTGTGCAAAAGCATTTTTGGGAGATTTCTTCAGTTTCTGAATAGGCTTAGTGTTTGTAGTGTATGTTAGTTCAGAAACAGCAGTGGAACGGAGGAGTGCACTTTGGACCTACTAACTTTATGTGTACTGTCTTTTCTTAATCCCAGTATGTAAAGTGTGGTTATATGACAATCTCCCATTCCCTCATCCCTGTCTCTGCCTGCTGTGTGTACTAGCTGTGTTCGTTGTGTACAGGTTACTGCTGTAAACAAACTTTTACAACTGTGGCTGTGGCAAATATGACTGATTAAAATGAAACTAACCCTGACTAGTAGAAAAGATGAAGGGAAAATATATAGAGAAAAAGATCTGGACTGTCTAGAATACTGGGTGCTAGTGGATTGTAATCACTGCCCAGTGCTAACAGGTATGTTCTGGGCTGCATTTTAGCATGGTGTCTGCCAGGACCCACCCTGTCTGAACTGTCAATTCAGTTGTCTTATCTGAGATGCCCTCCTATATTTGCACTTGGATTATCAAAAGGCTAGAATAATCTGGGTTGGAAGGAGCCTGGAGATCAGCTGTTTGAAACTCCCATGGAAAGCAGGGCCAGCTTTGAAGGTAGATCTGCGGTGAATACGGCCCAGTACATCACCAATCCTAACTATGTCTGGTAACTTAAAATGCTTCCATGAAATGTTTAAAGTAAGACCTGTGATAAAACAGTCTGTTGGAGACTACTCATGTCCTCCTGTTTTTATAGCTTTGTGTGTTTGAGGCAGGAGTAACAGAACTTCCGAAGGTGATGGCGTTTTTTTTTGGTTTTGTATATGGTAGTTAGCTTATACCAGTGAGGATCAAAGAATGTCTTGAAAGAAGCATTGCAGGGAGTAGGTGATTAACTTCTTGTTCCTCTTCTCCCCTGCCAGATCGTATATTGAAAGAATCCAGCAAAGTCTTTGAAGATGTTTTGGAAAGCTTTTACTCGATTGATTGCATTAAGTCACAGTTTGAAGCTTGGCGCTCCAAGTACTTCGCTTCTTATAAGGATGCTTATATTGGCCTCTGTTTACCAAAGTTGTTTAACCCTTTAATCAGACTTCAGCTGCTTACCTGGACTCCTTTGGAGGTAAGCTCTTCTGCAAGCAGCTTCTACATTAGCTGCTACATGATGGTTCTTTCCCACTTGTGCAGAGCAAAGTAAATTGCAGCTTCGATGTGTGCTTCTCCTAAAGGTGTGTTCTAGGGAATGAAGTTTCAAATGGGCACCTGTCTGGAGGCAAAGTTTTTCTGGTTGATCCTCTGTGTTCCCAGCAGGCCAGAGTTCAATTTGGCACATTGCCAGTTCCTTCTCAGGCAATGGTGTAGACCAGAAAGCCTACAGCTGCCCATGGTGGTGGGTTGGATCTAGGTGATATTTAAGGTCCCTTCCAACCCAAACCACTGTATGGTTCTATAAAAATACATTTAGTCTTTAAAATACTTCAGAGAAAATTGTGACTCTAGATAATACTGTTTCATCAGAAGGGGAACTAATAAGCTTGTTCTTGCATGGAATTACAACCTCTGTCTCTGGGTTAGGTATCTGTCTCTCATCTACACGTTCATACCCTGTAGAATTCTGGCTGGAAATTTCCAAGTCTTTCTCATAGTACTCATTGTCCGGTAATTATGTAGGGAACACAGCAAAAGCAGCACAGTACTGTGGCAGCCCAGTATCCCTGGCACACATTCGTTGTCCAGCCTGCATATATATGCCTTTAGGAGATGCCACCAGGACAAACAGTTCAGGTAGCTTTTGACTCCCTCTCTCTTCATCCTTTTTTCAGAAGTATTTCTCTTTTTTTTTCCTTAGCTACCAAGAGAATCTATGCAGAAGGGGATTTTCTGTCACCTCTTCTCTGAGTGCAGAGGAGGGGGAGGCATGACTCCTCTTCAGAGAAAGTTCAGAGTGTTAAAGTGATATTACTAATTTGATGTTTGACTTCATTAATCAAACAAGGAAAAATCTAAGAAAGATGCCCTCATTAAATTTAAAAATTTTTGTGCATTCTCCCTTCCCCCACACTATTTCTCTGAGTTTTCGTGTTGACAAAACAAAGCTCATGTTAGTTGGAGACATGGTACAGAATTGTCAAGTCTAACTGTATTCACTATTCTCTGTTACTGATCCTGGTAAGCATTTTGTTAAGTTAGAAAAATTAAAAGGTGCTCATAAAGAGGGGTTTTAAATCCAGAAGGCATAATTTTGTAATGCAGCACAATTGAGCTGTACTTCCAGCTTGTACCCTAATCTCTGTTGGCTTTTGTTTGGCTCAGGTGTAAGTAGAAGTTAAAATCTGTGGGGCAACAACTGCTAAAAAATCAATCTTACTTCAGCCATTTTCTCTTTTCATTACATCTAGTGGGTGTGCTGGTAGAATGAATTGGTTCATTTGACAGAGTGTTTTAAAGCTGTTTTTGTGAGTGTATTGTACTTGCATACATATTACATTTATGTGTTGACTTCAAATCTTTGTTTAGGAATCTAACCCCAGTTCTTTTTTTATTAGGGCAAGTGTCGAGATTTTGAAACAATGTTGTGGTTTGAGTCATTGCTGTTCTATGGCTGTGAAGAGCAGGAGCAGGTGAAAGATGATGCTGATATTTCACTACTGCCTACCATTGTAGAGAGAGTTGTTCTTCCTAAATTAACAGGTATGGGCTTAGAAAATGGGAGGGGTTGTAGAGTCTGATGCTTGTTTGTGCTTTCAGATTTTACTGTTTTGTAAATAATTGCATGGATGTCTCAGTACCTGTATTTGAGTATTTGTGAAGTAACTCTTTAATCTCTTACAGTAATTTCCGAAAATATCTGGGATCCCTTTTCTACCACACAGACATCTAGAATGGTAGCAATTGTACAGAAGCTAATAGATGGATATCCCTCAGTGGTGAATGCAGAAAACAAAAATACACAAGTAAGTTGTTGGGTTTTTTTCTTAAATATGTTGCATAAGTTAAGGAATTTGAATACATTTTTAATACCTTATGTTGGGAAGTACAGTAAGAAAAAGAAATTTTAAATAATTTGATGCTCTGCAGCCTGATGGTGGGGAGTAAAGTAGGGTGATAAGTTAAAAGAGGAAACTCAGTGGAGCCTCCCCAAAATAGATACTAGAGATAAAAAGACACACTGTGTCAGTACAAAGATATACTGAGACCTCTTGGTCTCCAGTTTTGCTGTAAGAGTTGGCTACAAATACTCAGGCTTTTCTTTTTTAGGTCTTTTCAAATGTATGGCCTGGAAATTGGGTTGTTTTACTTGCCTTCTGTGAATGCAGGAACCGATATTAGTAGTTCAGGTTTTAATTAAAAGTGTCAAATACCAGCTCTGTTAATTATTACAGACTTCTTTAAGACTGTTTATTTGTGTACTCAAATATGTATGTATGTTTACTGTTATGGTCACAAGTGTTCTTTGTTGCTTTAAAAATCAGTTTCTGAGCATTTAACTACTAAGCAGTGCATTGTTCATTTAAAAAAAAAAATTATCTGTTTCAGATGCTTTTAAAGGCATTGTTGCTAAGAATGAGGAGAACACTAGATGATGATGTATTCATGCCCTTGTATCCAAAAAAGTAAGTTTACTTTCAACTATGGTGTTAGACCTTTCTTAACAGGTCACTGTGTTCTGCCCATAGTTAAGAGGGGTTTTTCCCAGTGTGGTTCAGTGCCTGGATACAGGAGATCTTTTGTTATCCTTCTGGGAGCATTTAGCAAAAACAAGAAGGATGGAAGGGAATATTTATGGAAATGAACTGTGTGTTGGAAGAAAAAAGCCAGCACATTCAAGGTAGAGGTGTGGGCTTGGTTGCTCATTAAACAATTTCTTACTTTCCAGCATCTTAGAAAACAAGAACTCTGGTCCATATTTGTTTTTCCAACGTCAGTTTTGGTCCTCTGTTAAGGTAAGTCAGTAAATACGTCTGGCAAATCTTTGGTCTGAGACAGTGTAACAATAAAATCCTCCTCAAATTTGTGGAAAACAGTAGATGGAAACTGCTTCAACTTCGTTTGCAAAAACTCTAATTCCAAATTCTTAGTCTTTGATAATGCACTGTGCCCTCTTCACGGTGTGTCCGTTTACTAGTGGTGTCCCCCAGGGCTCAGTTTTGGGTTCAGTCCTGGTTTATATCCTTATGGATGATCTGGATGAGGGGATCAACTACACCCTCAGTAAACTTGTGAATGACACCAAGTTGGGCAGGAGTGTTGATCTGGTGGAGGGCAGGAAGGCTCTGCAGAGGGACCTGGATTGATGAAGCCAGTGGGATGAGGGTCAGCAATGCCAAGTGCTGGGTCCCTTCACTTTGTCCACAGTAACCCCAGAGCTACAGGCTGGGGCTGAGGGGCTGGAAAGCTGCTGGGCAGGAAAGGCCCTGGGGGTGCAGGTCAACAGCAGCTGAAAGCGAGCCAGGTGTGCCCAGGAAGGCCAAGGGCACCAGGCCTGTAGCAGCACTGGTGTGTCCAGCAGGACCAGGGCAGTGACTGTCCCTCTGTGCTGGGCACTTGTGAGGCCACACCTTGAATGCTGTGTCCAGCTCTGGGCCCCTCAGTTCAGGAAGGACATTGAGGGGCTGGAGCATGTCCAGAGATGGGAACAGAGCTGGGAAGGGTCTAGAGGGTAAGTCCTATGAGGAGAAGCTGAGGGAGTTGGGGTTGTTCAGCCTGGAGAAGAGGAGGTGGTACGGGGGGACGGGGACACCTTATCGCTGCCTGACAGTGGGATGTGGCCAAGTGGGGTCAGGCTCAACTCCCACGCAGCCAGCAACAGGGTGAGAGGAAATGTCCTCAAGCTGTGCCAGGAGGGCATTGGGATGGACATTGGGAAGAATTTTTTCACAGAAAGGATAATTAACCATGGGAATGGACTGCCTAGTGAGGTGGTGGAGTCCCATCCCTGGGGGTGTTTAAGAAGATGGATGTGGCACTCCATATTCTGGTTGACAAGGTGGTGTTTGGTCTGTTGATCTCAGAGGTCTTTTCCAACCTAATTGGTTTTGTAGTTGAACAGGTTGTCAAGTGGAAGCACCATCATTTCAACTTGAATGTTATGGGGTCACTTAGCTTACTTGCCCCAGTTTTTTTATATCCTTGTGCTTGTCAGAATAAAATGTGCTACTTTTGGGGAATGGGGGAGCTCGAAGCTGTGGCTGTCATAGTTTATTTCCAATAAAAGACTGTGAAGAAAATTAACTCCCAGCTGAACAGAAAAGTAGAGACTGATGTTGATTGAACAACTGCTCTCCATGATCACACAAACAGAACTCTTCTCTGCAATTTTCTGTTTAAACTGCAGCAGCAAGGGAGACTGTATTCTGAATAGGTTTGCAAAACAGTTTAAAGTATTAAATATTATAAAATGTTGGATGTGTTTGATCAATTCTCTGTTTCAGTACATTTTGGAATAGTTATTTTCCCTGTGTTGTATTTTCAGTTATTGGGAAACTTTCTACAGTGGTATGGAATTCTTTCAAACAAAACCCTCCAGGAGCTGTCCATAGATGGGTTGCTAAATAGATATATTCTTATGGCTTTTCAAAACTCAGAGTATGGAGAGGACAGCATTAAGAAAGCTCAAAGTGTAAGTAAAATCAAGCAATGTTTAAAGTAATGGATTTCAACTGGATGGAAAATATAGTTAAAATCTGATATTGCCTATGAAATCTTGGCTTTGATATCCCAAAAGTTGTAATATCAGTGAAAAATAGGTTTTATGTTTTTTTTTAGTATACAGACTAAAGAAAGAACCTTCTCTGGCTCATACATGTAGATGGATTAGGTATACTGTGGGTTTCAGTGCTTTACTGCTTGGATTTTGGTGTGGGTTCTGGGTTCTTCTGTAGTTTTCTCATTTTTTCACTCAGGTGGGCCTTGTCACTGCAGTCTTACTAGGCAGACTTCACAAGTCATGTTACATGGTTTTAAAAAACTTGTTACATTTTGTTTAACTTCCTTTTCCCCATTTTTCATAGGTAATTGCTTGCTTCCCTAAACAGTGGTTCACTAACCTAACAGGAGACAAGACGATTTCTCAGCTAGAAAACTTCTGTAGATATCTTGTTCACCTGGCTGATACAATTTACCGAAATAGCATTGGTTGCTCTGATGTAGAGAAGAGAAATGCAAGGTAACTTATTTTGAATTAAAGCAGTTGCAGTTCTTCTGATTTGTTTTATTTTGCCAGTGCATGCAAACATGGGTAACTCTTCATCCTGCTGTGTGTCTTTGGAAACTTCTTTGAATTCTCATGTTAGAAATGGATATTTTTCAGGTGTCTGAAAATACCAACTGCTGGAAATACTGAAATGCTGATGATGTATTCTGCACTACTGCTTAGTGTCCTGGATTCTTAAGGGGGTTTATAAAAAGCAGGGAGAAGCACTTTTTATATGAGCAGATACTGTCAGGACAAAGGAGAGTGGCTTTAAACATGAAGGAGGAGATACTTAGGTTAGATACTTGGAAGGAATTCTTGGCTGTGAAGGTGGTGAGGCCCTGGCATAAGTTGCCCAGAGAAGCTTCCCATCCCTAGAAATGCTCAAGGCCAGGTTGGATGGAGCTCTGAGCAGCGTGGTCTGCTGGCAGGTGTCCCTGTCCATGGCAGGGGGTTGGACTGAGATAAGTTTTAAGGTACCTTCCAACCCAAAGCACTGTATAATTCTGCCAAATTTTATAGCTACCATGTTTGGACTGTTCCACCTTGTGAACCTGTTGCTGATTCCTGCATAGTGGCTTCTAAGTTGCAAACTTCCTTTTGTATACAGTTAAAAAGTTCTGACTATTTACACAACCAGCTAGATGAACCTGTTTTGCCTGAAATTAAAGAGTCATTTTACTTGAATCCAATGATCAGCTTAATTAAAAGTTTGCATTAAGACATGTTACTGCTGGCCAAGTAATGTGACATGCTATAGGAACAGCAGCAGCACAGGAATGAACAGTCTTCATGTCTTGGTGCAGTCCTGTGTTTCAGTGTAACAGTTGGAGATTTAAGTTTAAGTTTTTGAACTCTCTTCTTCTGTTGGTGTGTTTCTAAATTTGAAAGAACTTCCTTCACCAGGTGAAATGATAACTTGGTAAAAATTTTTATTGGAAGAGAAGCATTCAATTATCCTTGTTGTTATAGCAGGTTCTAATTTGATTTCTGTCTTCTATCCTGCTTTTTCCCAGCATTTAACAAATCTGTTGCCATTACCCTCATTAAACAGATATGTTAAATCTGCAACAGGAATATAAAATACATGGTTCCATAATGTAGTCTTCTGTTGGAAAATTAATCCACTTTACCGATTGTTCTGTTTCTGTATTGACTTCTCCTGCCTCTTTTTTAGGGAGCACATCAAGCAGATCATAAAGCTTCTAGCAAGTATCCGAGCCCTGGATCATGCCATTACTGTTGCAAACGATCACAATGTAAAAGAGTTCAAGATTCTAATAGAAGGAAAATAGAGTTTTCCCACAACTCACTTTGAGCTTTAAAACCATTCCTGATGTGTAATTTATGTACATATGTAAAGTTTCTTAAACTGTAAAGTATTGATCTTTGTTTTAATACAAAGTGCATTCTTATATACAGCATCCTTAAAAATAAAAATCACTGACTTCATTGAAAACAAAAATGGAATCCCAAGGTTGTCATCTTTCCAGAAACCAGATTTTCCCTCAAGTTTCTCAAAATCTTGTTTACAAAAATACTTTGTGCCCATGATCAGTGGTCATCTACTCCTGTTAATTGTTCCATGGCTAACTGGAATGTGTATAATAGATTCTGTGTAATACAATGTATGCATATATTTATACCACCATGTTGCTTTCACACTGGATATAGAGATGTTGTACTGTGGCAATAAGCTTTTCATTTGCTAAAGAATACTTATTTTGACAATAAAATGATCGTATTATTGGTCAAAAGGGCTGGTAAAGCATTCAAATATGTGAAAAGTCATGAGTTGAAGAGTAGGAACACATTGATGTGGATCCTGACCTTTAAAAAGCAGCTGTGCACTCCAAGTGGAGTAGCTAAAAAGTGATTTGCATTCAGAATATAGGACTCTTAAGACTGTTCTTCAAAAGGAACATTTGGATCAATGGTGAATATTTTTTTTTTTTATTTGATACAGGCAAACACTGAGAATTTGTGATTATTGGGCATGGGTAGATGGTGGCACTTCCTATGCTCCAAACATCTTTCATTTTGTAGGAGTAAAGGCTTACCTCTGAATTCTGGACCCTCCTTCCTTTTCTAAGTTGCTGCAGTTGTGTCAGGATTTAGCAGGGAGTGGGGAGGGGGTTGGGTTTGGTTTTTTTGGGTTTGTTTGCTTTGGTTTTTTGGTTTGGTTTTGTAATGTCATTCATAGAACCTATTTCTTCAGGTTAGTGTGGCTGAAGATATGAAGCAAAATGAAGGTGAAATAAACCTTTTAATTATATTGTAGTAAATATTCAAATGTTAGACTTTCCACTAAATATCATCTAAGTATAGTCCTAAAAACCTCAAGGCATTTAGTTTAAATATAAGTGAAAAACCACTTCAAAAATCTGTTGATATACATCAGAACACTAGTGACTTGATCTTGGGGTCCAAGGCAGGTGGACAGCTGTAATAGCCTTGGGTTAAGAGCTACCATGTGTGCCCAACTTTTTTTTAAGGGAACTGTAGCAATTAATTTGCATACTGAAAAATATTTATGCTTATGTCATGTGGTATTATAAATGAGTGTTTTTAAAACAAGCCGTTTGTAACATGCACAGTTCCTTGGGATACTGGATAGTTGTTTTTTCTGAACAGCTGGGATTGATGGAGCACACTCAGAAAAACCTGCTTTTAAAAATTGCTTCAATAAACTCATCTGTCAAGGAGTTGTTGCAGTGCAACTTGGTAAGCTTTGTTTCTTTAGGAAGGGAATGAAGGAAATGATGTGGATGCTGGTTCTTGTTGACTATTCCAATATGTCAGAAAAAAAAATCTTTCAAAGCTGGATTTCTGGAACGAACACAATAGGACAAAGACTGGAATTCACATACCTACATAAATCAGTTTAGATGTTTGAAATACTATTGCAGTTGTAGTTGCATGATTTCATAGTGACAGATTTGATCTTTCTGTGCTAAAAACATTACTGATTTCAGTATCTTGAAGAGGACCTGAAGGGAGCCTGTAAGAGAACTGGAGAGGGAAGTTGGAGAAGGGCTGGGAGTGACAGGTAAGTGTCAAGAGGAGCAGTCACAGTTCTCTTTGTTACTGATACTGTTGCTGGTTTTTCTCTGCTGTTTTCTAGCAAATTGTTCCTATCTCAACCCATGATCTTTACCTTTTGTGCCCCCAGATCTCCTGCCTTGGGGAGGGGGAGAAGTGAGCAAGTGGCTCATAGTTTGGAGTGGTTTCAGTGGGAGCAGTAAATCTGGAAGTACCATTCCTAAACCAAGACAGCCTTACTTGGCTCCCAGTGTGAGGCACAATGAGGGGCACAACCCACAAGAGTGGGTTGGAAACAAACTTGATCTCAGCTTTTGCTGTATTAGGGCCAGAGCCACTGGTCACAATGTTGCTTGGTCTGTTCATGTGGCTTTATTCCTCTATTCCTGTATGTGCTCCTTGGGGTGACCTTTTACAGAGCAGGAACAAGGATCGGCATTTCTTTGTTGCTGTTCTGTGGGATATGAGTTTATGACAGGATAACATCAAGGGCAATGAGGGTACTCTGGGATGTGTATTCAGTGCTGCTCTCCTGCTCTTTCTTCAGCATTACCATTAATAATTGTACCCAGTCTATGGCTGGGAACAGGGGAAGGATGATTTCCCCTGTTTTTCCCCACCTTTCCTCCTTCAGGCCTGTTACAACAGCTTTTGATAATTTTGAATTCCCTTTGGATGGTAAGGAAAGCATGTTCTTGTTGCTACATCTGCTATGTCTCAGTGCAGTCCACACTGTGTTTAGAGTTGCGTTTGGAGGCAGAACAGAGATTTCCAAGAAGGCTGTTCAGAGACCTGTCCCAAGGGGGAATAGTGATGAGTGGCATGGAATGTGTGAGAAAATTGGCCCATTTTTTGAGAAATTCTCTGCTCCGATGGTTTGGGAGTTCACCCCTGAACAACCACAGGACCCTGATAAAAGGACAGAATATTTGCAAGGAGAATGCTGTGGCAGCTCCAGAGATGAGCAACTTACTGCAGTGTGTTGGGCCCTGGCTACTCTCTATTGGACACTGGTGGTCAGTAGACAGCACCCTGAGGGGAGGAGGAGGAACAGAGCCACGGGCTCACACCAACTGCAGCTGAGCCAGGGGAACAGCCCCTGCTGGGAGCAGTCACCCCTGCACGGAAGAAGGAATCCAAGACAAAATCAGTTCAGTTAGTGAGGGATGGCAAAGCAGGGCCCTGAGAACAGGAGGAGGAGGCAGGGCCAGAGAAAATCCCCTGATCCATGTCCCCGGGTGAGCTGTAAGATGTGTGAAAAGGTTCCAGCTGCCAGTTGGGTGAGCCCCTGGGGACCTGGCTACTCCAGTGCTGGGATATCACGCCCCACGATATGGAATGGGATGGTAGTGAAGCCAAGCAACTGGGATCCTTGTCCTGGGATGTGAACACTGACAAGGGGATTGGGAAGAGGACAGAAACTCTGAAGGCTCTGAAGGCAACTCCTGTCAAGTGTGAGGGAAAGGCATTCTCTCAAGGATGATTGAGTAGTGCACCAAGACAAGTGGAACACCATGGAGCAAGGTCCCCAGTATCTTGGAGAGAATTAGCTGTGCTGGAGATAATCTATAAGGATTCAAATAATGAGCAATCACCTGTAAATCCAGATAAAGTCCAGTGTACACAAACTGTCTAGAAGAAGTTCTCACGGAGCACGCCAATGTCATGCTAAGTCATTGGCAGTGATGTCATGGAAAGAAGAACAAAGAGCAGTTATCAAACTTCAGCTATAGGAAGTATTTCTTCTGCCCCCTCCCACCGCTCCAGGCCTGTGTCTTGTCCGTGGAAGGACTGTCCAAGGACCTGCAGTGATTTAAAGAGGACCTTTAATCACCTTTTAATCACTACCAGTGATTAAAAGAAGTGTCCCACACCCCACCACTAGAGCCTGGAGTCTCTGCTATTGGGAGCAGGAACCTCTTGCTTGAGAGAGAGGGTGCACATCACGAGTAACCTGTGGTTTTACCTGCATGACTATGGAGAGGACATGAAGTGGGATGAAAAACCCATCTCTGCCTGGCAGCACAGGTATGTGAGCTGATGGGAAGAACAACCACTGCTGGAAATGCCTCAAGGATAAATGCCTTTCTGGTTTCCAATGGGTGATGCACAGAAAAACGAACCCTCTAACTAGTTAAAGTGAGCCTGACTGGGAACAAATGGCAGAATCACCCCATTGTGACTGGCCCAGAGGACCTGGACATCCTGGGCATAGATTACCTCAGGAGAGGGTATTTCAAGGACACAAAAGGACATAACTGAGCTTTTGGGAGAGCTGCTGTGGACACGGAAAATTAAACAGCTACAGTGTACACAGAAAATTGTACCAACAGAGAGGCAGTTGCTGGACTACCCCCTTCTCCTCACTGCCTATCAGTGAACCACAAACACTGGGGCTTTGCACACTTCTTGCCAGCTGTATGTAGGGTCTCATACTCCTACAGTCTGGTGAGTCCACCTGCCAATTTGAAAGCTCCAAAATCCCCCAAAATAAGATCTTAGAATGAAAAGAAAGGGCTGGGCATCACCTAATCCACTTGGAGCCTGTGTACACGCTGGTGCTATTCAGTTTCCTTCTCTCTGTACCTTGCCACCCTTTCCCTCTTACAGAGCTAAGATCCCGAAGAGTTTACTAACTGCTCCCACACTAACAGTGCCATAACAGAAAGCTCGTGGTGTCTTTTACCTTCCCCGTTGTGGTTGCTTAGCTCCACATGATGGCAGCAGTGTAGTTGCAAAAGAGGTAAATGTGTCCTGATTCTCCAGAAGCAATGAAGTGTGCAGATCCCAAGCTGAAATTGTCAGTACTGGCAAAAAGCAATGTGCCAGAACAGAAAAGTTTGTCTGGCCTTCAGATTCCATTTGCAACCCTTAGTTCATATCATGCTGTAGTAGCATTCACCTTCCTTTTATGGCTGGTAACTGCTGTTTCATGGGAAGGAAAACCCAGAGATCCAGTGTTTTTAGGTGCTGATCATAGGCTGCCCACTGGAGGTGAAGGCCAGCAACAGCTTTCTAGCCTGGCACCTGTTGTGTTGGAGCAATCCTTGGACATACTCAGTTTTTGAGCTTAGGCTGAAATTTCCAAAGTGGCATCCAGGAACTGAGTGACAGTACCATTCCTTTGGCAATAACATAGTGCCAGTGTCGCTGGTGCAGATCACAACCTTCCAAGGGGAGGTAAAGGCCAGCAAGAACTTTCTGTCCTAAAATGTTTTTTGTGCAAGCAACCCTTGGATGTATTCAAAAGTGCAGGAGGTATCCTGAAAGAGGAAGGAAAGCACCTAGACCACATGTTTCAGTAGGAAACAATTACTTACCCAGGGGAGGTAAAGACCAGCAACACTTCTTTTTCCTTTGCAGCTTAGATCTATTTGTCAGAGCTAGTGTCCTGAATGTGAACCACAGTGCCTTTCCTCAGAAAATATAAACAAGCTCATCCTGCAGATGATTGTCTGCCCAGTGAAGGTAAAGACCTTTCTGTCCTGGCACCTTTCTCTCTTCAATCAATCAATGCTAGGACAAACTCAATATTGGAGTGGTAGGCAAATTTTGGCTGTAAGCTCCTGAAAAGGGACGCCTGTGCTTTTCCCTGGGAAGGAAAGCACCGTGTTCCAGTGTGGCAGTTGCAGATGAGAGGCTGCCTCACAGAGGTAAAGGCCAGCAACCGCTTTCTGTCCTGAAACCTCTTGTGTGGGATCATTCCCTGGCTGTATTCGATTGAGCAGTGGTATCCAAATTCCTAGGAGGGAGAGAGAAGGACATGAAACAGCCTTCCTGGGAAAGGAGAGCACCTTTGCCCCAGTGGTTTTTGTATAGATGGTAGGGTGCCCAGGCAAGGTAAACAGCAACAAAACCTTTCTTTCTTGTGATGTTTTTTGGTGAGAGTAATCCTCTGCCCTATTTAGTTTTGAAGATTGAATTTAAATTTTGGATGTGCCCTCCAAAAAGTGAAAGGTATTATATGTCTTTGTGAAGGAAAGCATGTAGCCCCAATGTTGGTTGAAGTCAATAGGCTGCTCAGGAAAGCTAAAAGCCAGTAACAGTTTGTTCTCATGGGACCTCCAGTATAGCCTCAATTTTGGGACCTATTCAGATTTGAAGATTGTATTTCAGTTTTGGAGGTGGGCTCCAGAAAGTGAATGAGACTGCCTTCCCTTGGGCAGAAAAGCACTGAGCCACAACGTTGATGGAGCAGATGACAGGCTACCAAGGAGAGAGAGGGACCAGTATCAGCTTTGTGTTCTGGCATCTTTCATTTGGGAGCAATCCCTGGATATCTTTAATTATGGTGCTTGGATTCAAATTTTGGAGGAGGTATTCTAAATTTGTGGCAGCACATTCACCTTGACAAGGAAAGCACTTAGCCCCCATTGTGGTGGTACAGATGAGAGGCTGCCCAGGGGAGGTAAAGGCCAGCACAAGCTTTCTGTCCTGGCACCTTTTGTTTGGGCTCAAAGCCCAGACTGATTCTCCTTTGGAGGTGGTAACCAAATAGGAGATGTTGTCATCTGAAGAGTATGAGAGCGAGTAATTAATTTTGATATATCTGGTTTGCTATCCTTGATCTTGCAGGACAAAGTAGTGGACAAATTCCCACCAACACTGAGACTATTGTGCACTCCTTCCCAAAGAAAAGTAGTGGCATTCTATTTCAGAATCCCACCTCTGGAATTTGCAGCTGAGCTCCAAAATTGAGTATGTTCAAGATTTGCTCCCTCACATAAGGTTCCAGGAGAAAATGGTCTTGCTGGCCTTTACCTCCCCTGATCGGTCTTTTCTCTGCAGCACCAACACTGGAGTTAGCTATATTCCTCTCCTGTGGAAAGTATCATCATCCTCTTTCAGAAAACTAACTCTGAAAATTCAAGTTGGGCTCCAAAACATTCAAGAATTGCTCCCATACAGAAGGTTCCAGGACAGAAAGCTGCTGCTGGCCTTTACCTCCATCAGGCAGATGATCATCTAGAGCACCTAAACTGTCAATATGTGCTTTCCTTCCCCAGGAAGGAAAGGACGTATTGACTACCATCCTCCCTCAGGAGCCCACTCACTGATTTTGCATACTACCTGCAGAATTATGAAATACATCCTGAATTGCTCTCACACAAAATGTGTCAAGATGGAAAACCCTTCCTAGCCTTTATATCCCATGAACAGCCTATCACCTGCATTGCCAACACTGGAGTATATGCCTTCCATCTCAAGGAAAGCTACCATCATACTTTTTCAGAAGCCCCTCTCCTAACTTTGGATACCAGCTTCAATACTGAATACAATTGGGGATTGCTTCCATAGGAAAAGTGCTAGAAGAGAAACCTATTGTTGACTGTTATACTCCCTGGGCACCTCACATTTCCAACACCGAAAGTGGGATTAGGCTCTGTCCTTTCTACGGATAGGTACTGTCATTCTTTCAGAAGACCTGCTCTGAAAATTGCCATGCTCCAACACATCCTGAATTCATTCAATCCTGAATACATTCAGGGACTGATCTCACACAAAAGCATCAAGGACAGACAGCTGTTGCTGGCTTTTACCACCTCTGGGCAGTCTTTCATCTGAATCACAAACACTGGCACTATGTGCATTCCTTCCCAAGGAAAGGTGCCGTCATCCTCTTTCATGAGCCCAACACTGAAATGTGAAGCTGAGCTCCAAAACTGAACATGTCCAGGGATTGCTCCCACAGAAAGGTTTCCAAGAAAGTAAAGTATTCCTGTCTGTTAACTCCCCTGGGCATCTTATTATCTGCACCACCAATACAGGGGCTAGGTGCTTTCCTTCCCAAGGAAAGGTAATTTCATCTTCTTTCAGGAGCCCACTACAGAATCTTGATACCACCTCCAAAGTATGTCTGGGGATGGCTTCCAAACAAAAAGTGCAGAGAATTTCCACAGGCACCCTACAAATCTGCATTACCAACACTGGGGCTGGGTGCTTTCCATCCCAAGGAGAGGTAATGAAATCCTCCGTTGCGAGTCAACTTCTGAAATTTGGAGACCACCCCCAAAACTGAACAGCACTGGGGATTGCTCCCAGAGACACAATGCCAACAGAGAAAGATGTTGCTGGCCTTAACCTCCCTTGGGCAACCAATCATCTCCATATCAATACTGTGGCAAGGTGCTTTCCTTCCCAAGGAATAGCACCATCATCCTCTTTCAGGAGCCCACCACACATCACAGTATCTTCTCCGTCACTTGCAATGACAGCAGGCATAAGAAAGTTTAATGCAAGAGATTAATTTGCCTTCTACAAACGTAGAAACTCAGCTGCATAGTAACACACGAAAACGTGAAGAGTTCACAAAGGGAGTCAGGCACACACAAAATGTTACCTTTTGAGGTCAACACAGACCCTCTGCCTTTTAGGGCAGAGGTAGCTCCCTGTTCTGTCCTTAAGGCACTACTAGAGATGGATGGTGAGAGCTGGTTTGAACAGGCACATAACCTCTGATGGCAACTCTAAGGGTATACAAGCCTCAATACTTACTTTACTTAAAAGTCTATTGCTCTGAACTCACAGGTCTGGCTACAATACACAATTCATGTCAGCCTGGGATGTAGCAGAAGGGGAACACCTAAAGAACAAAGCCTCCAGAAGAACATCCCCACACACGGTTCTGTTGTTGCGCATTAGTCTGAGGTTTCCAACCAGTCAAGAGTCCAGATTTCTGTGTAAGAATTTGAAGTCTTGTAAGTCGACCACAAAGCTGAAACAGTAGATTTTATAAATGAGACGACCAAGACAAATTCTGGTATTCCATATAACACAAAGCACAGAACTTCGTTTAGTCCTTCATCTGCTATTGTGATTTGCATGTAAAAGGTTTACTGTAATTCTTGTAGAGGGAGGAAGAAAAAGGACAAAAGCACAGACATTGTCAGCGTTTTTTAAAGTCCTTATAAAAGCCCGTGAAACAATTGACAGGACAGATTTTCAACAAGAACAATGAAAGGTCCATAGGCTTTTTGGGATAACATCTGGATAGATGCAGGTGAGCAAAGTTTCTTGGTTTTATGGGTAAGCAGGACTGATTTACTTCAAAGACCAGAATCAGAGTCTGAAAGTTATATGTACCTTTTAACACTCCTACATTCATACATCACGTGTGAAAAACGGACAAACCCAACAGGCAGTTGTCGGTGATATTCCCCAAACTCCCATCCTCTGCTATTAATTCAAATCTGGGGAGTCTATGACTTCTCTTGTCTTTTACCCCTGCACCTATTCCCTGCTTTTTAACCTTCTACTTTGTTAAGAATATTTTCACACAGTTGCTAGCTGATGATCCTGCATTCAAGTAAATGTTGTAAATATGAGCAGTTTTAATTAAAATGAGCAATTATGTAACTGTACCAACCAACAATGTTGTAACTCTGCATTTAAATTACCTTCACATGCTGATTCAATACACCACTTTTCACTGCCACCTGAAAGTATCTGACAAGCCTGTCTAACTGCAGCCTGATGAGGCTCCATCTGAAGGACTTTAGTTGATCCTGTGTTAAAGCAAATGAAGTGTATTTTTAAGCAGAATCAAAGTGACAGGAATGAAAACTCAGAACCAATAGAGACTGTTCACTGAAAATCTTTTTTATTTCCCAGATCATTACCTCAAAATGTCCCAAATGTTGCCAGGCTGACATGAAATGTATCTTCTGATTTATCACCACTGGGCTGAGAAATAAAATTGCGATATGATTTAGAACTTTCAAGTATCTCTCATTACCAAATACTTTTAAACAAAATCATGTCAGTTCACCTGAAAGCTTGAGACTTACGGGCTTCAACAAGTTAATGAAGTTGAATATATACAGATTCTGGGGTGCTATTTTGATTACTATCTTGTTTCTTCCCAAATCTCTCCCATCCATCTCCACTTTCACGCTAAATATGAAATAGTAGATTGTAAAAAATTAGGAAACCTTGTTAAAGTATCATACTGAATTCTTACTAGACTATTCTAACATATCAAGAAAGCCTTAGATGTTACTTCTCAAGTTAACAAGATATACTCAACTTACTTGTATTGCAATATTATTCTCACTCATTACTTGTTAACCATTTTTAGGGTTTTTATTTTAAATTCTGACTAACTTGGCTCAGCCATTCATATGAAAGAACAGGTCTTCCACATGGCAAATTTAATCTTCACTAGGTTGAGAAGAATATTCGTGTATTTAATATGCAATTAAAGAAGAAAATCAATAGAACAAAATACACACTACTGAGGAAATATCATTAGGAGTTTAGTAGATACCCAACTTTGGTACAATTACCTCTCTGGGTTATTAGACTTCAGCTTTGTCTGAAGAATCCTAAGCTAGTGGTTTGCGCCTATTAAACTTAAAAACTATACAGAGACTACTTTGCTACTGTTTTCAGAACTGTTTGAGCAGTACTACATAAATGAATAATGCACCAGTAGAGACTTTTACAGCCGAAGACTTATACAAAAATAGAAAAGCCTTTGTAGAAAGGATAGTGGTTTTTATTGTAGACTTAGAAAATACTGAATTATGAAAAATACAAAATCAACTGTTGTAATTATCTGTTTATTTTACAATCTGTATGCCATCATACCCTTATGGCTTTAAGACAGTCTGTTCAAAGTATTTTAAAACATGCTTTAACAAAGTATTTTACAATTTCAAAATCCAGTATTTCTTTACTGGAAGAAAAAAAAAATAAAACCAAACTCCAAAAACATTTTCCTGAGAATTCTGTATCATAAAATTGTCATTCATTCCTAACATTTGCAAGTTGATGATAAAGGCTTATAGAAGTCAACATGCAACTTGTAGGTCTATGGTATTAAATAAATATTTTAAAAATTATTTCAATGCAGCTGGTCCAGCAAAAACCTACCCTCAAACTTCATCAAGTTCATATCAGGTTTAAAAACATGATCTGACTTTTATCATAGGTCAATGACAGCTATGATTCCCGTTCTGGAATCCCTCCACCATCAGCTATGCTGAATTCAGGCTGTGGCTGATCCGCAGACTGCAGCAGTAGAGCACAACTCTTTAGGGATATTCCAGCCTCACACTTGGTCATCATTGACCTTGTTTTCCAACATCTGCAGCCAAGTGTGTCAGGGCTTTGGGCCACTGGATAAGCTCCCAGCCAGCCACTCCCTACAAAGATGCTCCACCTCATTATAACAGGGATCTACCCCAAGGAATTCTGTTTCCAACTATGTGCACTATTATTAGGACAATGCTTTAATGCCATTATCCACGTCATTTCAGAATATCACCAGCTTCAAAAGTGATAGTAGTTATGAACAGTAGAGGTTCGGGCTTTGAATTTTGTTTTTGATTGTTTCTTATTGGTTTGCTTTTTAAATAAAATGGAAACATAAGAGCAAAACGCTCCCCAGGGTGGCAGCCTGGGAGGGAGACAGGATTAAATTAACCAGGAATCTACAAAAACTGGAGAAAAAGCCCAGAGAGCTTCATAAAGTAATACATATATAGGGTCATCATATATCAATTATAGTAATTTAAAAGAATTTCAATTCAATGATCATGATGTCTGCCATGTAGTATTTATTTCTGAATTTCAATTACTGCAAGCATTGTGATTTATACAAGCATATTTTAGCATATTTTTTCGCTTAAAAAGGTAATGATGTATGATGAAAATTCAAGGATTCACTAGAGATCTGAATCAACTCTCAATCCCATAGGTGAGGTAGTGTAGTCATTTGTATTACATGCTGGTTATGAGAAGTCCTGTTCAAATCTGTCAATTTTTAAACTTTTGTTTTAAATAAGTGGCTTACTGTATTTATTAATGCTATGTTACCTATGGATATTGGGGAGAGGGAAAAAAAAAAGAGCCTTGTCAAGAACAAGTTCTGTCTCGCTGTAAGATAAAACTGAAAAGCAGTATTTACAAGGGCCTTTGCTTAGTTGCTGCCTGCTGTACATGCACGTAAAAACACAAAAAGCTAATATACATTTTGAGGTAGGAAATGAAGAATTCCACTGGCTTGTACAAGATTCTTCATGTTTTGTAAACCAGCAAATGCAAAGTTTTCTGTGGTGAGGTTCAATACTTAGTTCTGGTGTGAGAATAACATCTAAATAACAAAGCATCATTGGTATACAATATGCATCCACTGCTATTTAAAAATCTAGAAAATGGGGATTATTTGCAGTAGCTGAATTTCTCCTTCACAAAGTAATAAAGGAAATATCTCCAGCTAATTTCTTCAATAAACCTTTTATATATCTATGCTAATAGTACAAGCCATTGAAAATGTACTACAGGTTTAGCCATAAAGTATCCTGAAGACTGATTCTGAAATAGAACTTTACTGGTCCCAGCGATCAGAGAAAAAAATATTTGTAACTTACTTTAGGCAGTTAGGCACTGAAAGAAAAAGATGTGGCGCCTGAATACCTTAAAAAAAAGAAGTCTGTCCTTAGACTTTCACAATACTTTGATTCCAACTTGCCACAAACAAGCAGCAAGCTTGAAGGTGCTAGGACAGTAAGTCACAATACAGCAGTTGAGTTTTAGTAAGCCTATGGGATTCAGATGCCAGAGGATCCAATGCACACTCATCCAAGAACTGCACCAGTTTCAGATGTCTGCCTTCCACAGTGTGTTGTTATTCCTCCCACTAAATTTAGAGAAGAGAGCAGTATGTGGCAGCACCTCGGCTGCTCCAGTTCTTTTAATTCTGTACTAGAGAAACAAGACAAAACCAGTTATTCAATAAAAGCCTACTAATAATCAATTCTACTACTACTAGTAGTAGCCTACTACTTTAATTCAGTAAAATTAGGGACAGGGAGGGGACAGCAAGAAGCAAGAAGCTATTCCAGAGTGCACTTGCCAGCATCTCCTCATCCTGTCGTGTTACTTAGCCCATCTACAAAATGAACATTTACAGAGTTATATATACTTCTTAAGGTGTGTCTACCAAGAAAAAAGAAGTCTTAGAAGAATTCTAGGTATAGAAGTCATTGTGCATAAACAGCTGTCAGGAGGTTTGCCTTAAAATGCAGAGTGGCATTAAGTACTGTGGCATAAATCAAAGTAGGCTGCTCTATACATGGACAAAACTTCCTCACAGATAAGCACCTGTGCATGGAATTTGTACTTTCCAACAGCCTTCCTGAACCCTCCTTGGCATCACAACACAGAAAAAGCTCCAAGGCCGACACATACAGATTACATTCCAGAACTACACAGAGCAAACCCAAAGCTTGCCAAGTAATAATGATGACCATGTAATTGCCAATGCAGTTTCAAAAGATCCAACTTTTATCTTTTCTACCACTTAGTAAGTTACTTTCCAATAATGCTCAATCCCACTTCTGGTTGCAATGTTGAGAGGCTGGCAGTGGGAAGGAGAGATTCACTCATCTGTAGTGCATTTGTCAGTCATTTGCTGGCAGAAGTCTGTGATGCCACTGCTCTGTCCACACGGCTCCACAACCGACGTTTGCTCCAACGTTCTGGCAGAAACAGGATGTAGTTCTTGTACTTGATCGTACGTGGCCTCACACACGCTTTTGACACACTGATAACAGGAACTCTGCTCAGCTGTAGGTGTGACACCTGAAAGACCATTTGCTGATTCTACTGATGCTGGTACCACAAGCTCACTATCAGATGGAGCTGTTTGTTCTCTTTTTGGGAACAAAAATGAGAGTGGACAATCCGAAGAAGAATATTTTGCGAGTATTTGTATTTGCTCTTGACTCAAGGCTGCTTCCTTACACACCTGCTGGCAAAGTCCAGTCAGATTCTGCTTTGTCTCACCCAGAGTTGATAAAATGTGGTTTCTTTCCTTCAGCAAATTCTCCTTCTCATTTTGCTGCAAAAGAAAAACAGTATTTTAGTCTACATTTTAACATAAAAACTATGGTTTAAGCTCCTATCAAAGCTAAAACAAGACTTTAAATACTCAGTCTGCTGAAACAGAAGTAATTTGGCATTAAGAAAGTAAGCAGCAACACAATCAAACACATCAAAAAGCCAATCCTAACCACTCTGGAAGCACCATCAGCTCAGCTATTTGATAAGGTTTTTCAGATATACAGCTTTTTGCAAACTCATGCTGGCAAAGGAGTAATTTGTAGTTACTGAACAAATGAAACATAGTTGCACTTACTGTAAATATTCCTGAAACACTAGCTCTACAGGGTAACACAAACCATTGCCAATGAGTAAACAGCACATTAAGCAATCTTCATAGAGATCTGTATTTTAAAATTGAGATGTTGAAAATCAAACATCACATTTTAATTATTGATACTATTCCACTAGGTGAAAGTAACTTCCATTCTCAAGAAGTGCCAAGTCCACTATCGGACAAACAATGGCATTAAGTATAGTTTCTAAATAGAGAGAAAATTTAAGAAAGGTAAAGAAAGAAGGTGTGCTGAAGAACTGACAACCTACAGATAATGTAGCAGGATTGTGCAAGCACATGGCAACAAACAGGATAGCAACTCACTAATAAATATCAAGTAGAAAAAAATAACCTGTATTATATCAAACTTTTTTTTTTTTTGCTTCAACACTGTGAATTTTTCTGAGGCTTCTGATACAACTGGCTGAAGATGAAAAGACACTGGTAACTGAGAAGTCTAATCATGGAAACAAGCAAGTTTTTGGATAAAGAAAAAGGAGGAAATGGCAAAGAAGGACAGGGAACAAGCCAGACCATCATGAAGAAGTTGACTGAAAAGGACAAAGAATCCAAATCCAAACATGTTGCAACACATACATTTTAAATTCTGTAATTAATTAATTAAAAGAAAATACAGTTTTGAAGACACACAAAGCTTTAAACAGTTTTCAAGTTTTAATCATACGGACTATGTGTTACAACCACTGTTATGTCAATTCACTCCTGGAAAGCTTTATTATTTTCACTCCTCCTCACATCCCCTTTTGCAGAGAAACCTCATGCTGAAACCTCTACAACTTCTTTTTGAAAGAACTAATTAAGTTTAGGCAGCGTTAGGCAAGAGGAACAGTTGTTGCCAGTTCTTTTTGTCTAAAATTAGTAGAAAGAGGACTTTGTGAATAAATTTCTACTTGTCAGCATACTGGGAGCAGCTGGTAATCATAAAATATGCCACACTGGAAAGGACCCATCAGGGTCAGAGTCCAACTCCTGGGTCTGCACAGAACACCTCATGAGTCACACCCTGTGCCTGAGAACATTGTCCAAGGGCTTCTTGAGCTCTGTCAGGCTGGTGCTGCGACCACTGCCCTGGACAACCCTCCAGAGTCCAACCACCCTCCGGGGAGGAAGAGGCTTTTCCTAATATCCAACCTAAACCTTCCATGACTCGGCTTTATGCTGTTTCCTCGAGTCCTGTCACTGGTCACAGAGAGAAGAGATCAGCACCCTCCTAAGGATGTTGAAGACCTCAGTGAGGTCTCCCCTCAGTCTCCTTTCCTCCAGGCTGAACAGACCAAATGCCCACAGTCACCCCTCATAAGGTTCCCCCCTCCTCACAACCCTTCTTTGGATGCTCTCCAATGGTTTAATGTCATTTTTTCAATCATGGTGCCCAAAACTGCACACAATGTTCAAGGTGAGGCTGCCCCAATGCAAAGCAGAGCGGGACAATCCCCTCCCTTGCCTAGCTGGCGATGCTGTGCCTGATGCCCCACAGGACAGGGTTGGCCCTCCTGGCTGCCAGGGCACTGCTGACTCATGTTCAGCTGGCCATGGACCAGGACCCCCAGGTCCCTTTCTACGGCTGCTCTCCAGCCTCTTGTTCCCCAGTCCATACACACAGCCAGGGTTGCCCTGTCCCAGAGCAGAATTCCACACTTGCCCTCGTCAAACTTCACACGGTTGGTGATTGGCCAAGTCTCCAATTTGTCCAGGTCTCTCTGCCCTTGAGCGAGTTGACAAGTCCTCTCAGTTTAGCGTCAATGGCAAACTTACTGAGTGTTCCACTGAGTCCTGTGTCCAGGTTGTTAATGAAGATGGTGAGGAGCACAGGGCCAAGGATGGTGCCTTGCAGAACCGCACCAGGGATCAGTGCCAGCCTGAGGTCACCCCAGTCACTGCCACCATTTGTTCCTGACACATGAGCCAGCTGCTCTCCCACCACATGATGTGTTTATCCAGCTATGGGCTGGACATTTTGTTCAGAAGGATCCTGGGAGAGCCTGTCAAAAGCCTTGGTCCAAGAGGATTGAATCTACTGGCTTTCCTAGATCAACTGGGTACGTTACCCTGTCATACAAGGAAATCAGTTTTGACAAGCAGGACTTTCCCCTCATGAAACTTTGCTAGCTGTGACTGATGCCTGCATTGTCCTCCAGGTTTTTACAGTACTTATCAGAATAATCTTTCCCATTCTGTTAGGCAGATCACCTAATCTAAAATCATTTTAAGTACCTTTTGGGTATTTAGAGGCACTCAGCTGTGTATTATGGACTGATGAGAATATCTGGACTGCTGTTTAAAACAAAAATGAACATTCAGAAATAGTTATTCCAGCATAAATTCCTCAACTTCCTTCTGAAGTTGTTGATGAGTTAATATGTTGAAGTATTTTGTTTTATTTTAGCAGCATTATACTAATACTACAAAGTAATGTCAGTTAGCTTTGAGGTCATAATAAACTGAAGAGCTCTTTTGAATCTTTTGGTAAAGAATGTACTTAGTTCACACACCTCACCCTGCTATAATATATACAACAAGATCCCAATTACGTTTGTCTTGGATCACTGACACATTCTCATCCTCAGCTACAGAATCTTCAGTGAAGTACTCCTTCTTGAGACCAGCTGTCCTCTACTCTGCTGCCCCTCACAAGTACCCTCATTTTAAAAGTTTCGAAGTGAAAATCAAAGGATGGTCAGGTTGGAAAGGTCCAACCTCCCTGCTTAGGCAGGGAGGGTCATCCCATTGTACAGGAGAAAGTACGAGGAATGTGAATATACACAGGGTCTCTGAAGGAGTTGTTTCTAACAAATCAATATCTCCTTAAGCAGCCCTTTGTATTTTCAAATACAGAACATTAGTGACCAACAAGAACACCCAGATTCACCTGAGAAGTCAATAAGCAAAGGCTATATAGGGGGGTAAAAAAATGACTATCAGTACAGGAGATCAAGAGACATGATCAAAGGTAACTCTCCCAGATAACAGATTCAGCACTGAAAAGTATTTTTCTTCAATATACGTAGAACTTAACATGAGATTTCCAATTTTACAGAATCAGTTGGAAGGGAAGGTACCTTGGCAGCTCTGTAGTCTGACCTCCTGCTCAAAACCAAGTCAGAACTCAGGTAAGATCGGGCTTTGCTCAGTCATGCCACAAAACCCTTGAAGACAGGGCATGCACAGCCTTTCAGGGTGAACTTCTCCACCGCCTGCCTGTCCCCACTGGAAGAAAAAACTTTCCTTATACTCAGATGAAATCCCCTCTTCTAATTTAGAGACAATGTGTCTCTTGTTCTCTTGCTGTTGAGTACTGCCCCCAAGGAAGCTGAAGATCTTCCACTACCAAGTGCTGTATAACTTCAAGGAACTGCCCCACAGATGTGGGCAGGTAGCCATTAGGTCTCCCCATCCCTTCTCCAGGTAGAAGTCCCATTTCTTCTGCCTCTCACTTCAGGCCTGACCATCCCAGAGGCCTTCACCCAGCCTTCCTTCTGTCTTACCAATGTGCTCCTGGAACTGGGAGGGGTGAAAACTCAGCAAAAGATTCAGTGTTACATCTGCCAGGATAGGTAACAACCACTGCCCTCCAACAACTGGCTGTGCTCCTGTTAATACAGTCCAGGACACTGATGGTCTTTCTTTCAGATGGGATATGTTGCTGACCCATGCTCAGCCTGCTGCCGGCCCAGACCCCAAGGTGCTTGTCAACAAAGCTACTTGCCAGCTGTCAGTCTCCAGCCTCTAGTCAGGCAGGGGTCAGTCTGTTCCAAATATAGAACTTTTCCAAGAAACACACCACAAGTATCTTCTGAGAGAAAAAAACTGAAGCAACACCAAAGAGAAACTAATACAAGACAACATGCTGCACATACTGGAAACCAGGAGGAGGAATCCCACCAAAAAGTATTTCCTAACAGAGTATTTCCTACTTGTCAACTATAGCTACACCATTTTATTCCCTCTCAAAGCCACATTACAGATACCATGAAAAGATCAAAGACTAACAGGTCTGAGACACGACTGACCCAGAGTAAGAGGAACAAGGCAGGAACTATCATGCATGAAGCAAGCTGGATGTACGACACATAGCCCTTGTGAGACAACTCTTTTCTTCCACCCACCCAGAAATCATGACTAGACAGATCTTAATGTTTCTGTATGTGTAGAACTTACACGAATTTGATGATCTGTGGCTGTCAGACACTGTCAACAGCTCCAAACAAGGTCTTTTCAGGAATTTCTGAAGAAACTTATCAGCACAGTTGAAACAAAAATATGCAACTGGAACGTGTTTGTGCCTAGAGGATGATTCATATAACTCAGGCCTCACCTCACAATTCTCAACACTCATTATCTATACCTTGCACAGTGTTACCTGTCGAACAGCAGTCAGTCTGTTCCAGCACAGGTCCACAGAAAGAAGGATATTATAATTATTAGCATCTTAAACAACCCCATGTCTAATCTTGCAGATCAACCTTTAATTCCCTGCCCAAGTATTGCAAAATATTGACAGTTACATAACAGAAATGACAACATGACAAAACCAGGCAAAAAGTTCTGAAATGTCAGAAATGCAACTTCTCTCTTCAGTAAGGATATTATTAATACAATCACCTGATTACCCTCCCTCACAGAGCACAACCTCCTCTGTCAGCTCATCAGAGCTCCATGGCACTGAAAGGCCTCCTTCAAAGCCTCTCTCCTCATTGCAGAAGAAGATGCAGTGAATATGAAGGAAAATAAGTTCCCAGTCCATGGCACTTGGCTGTAATTTTATTTTCCTTTTCACTTTGAAGTCAACAAAGATGCAACATGATTGCTACATTCCAGCTGATGCAGATACCAAACTCAGGTAAACCAAGCCTAAAATGCTCCACGACCAAGAATAAAAGTAGAGGAATCCTAAACAACTGAACTATTTCGTGCGCATGGTATGACTGACTATGAAACTGAGATTAGAGAGTCAAAGACAGACTTGTTTTTCTGAAAAGCCATTCAATTATCTTCTTGCCATTGCTATTTTTACATAATCCTAACCTCCGATTACCTACATTTCTCTGAAATTACAAATTTATCTTTTTATTGCCTTCTTAAGGAGGAGAAAATATATTTAACAGAGAAATCTGCAGTCTGCAGAGAAATCTGGATGCATCAATTCCTCATCTACAATCTTGATGCAACTGCTAAAAATGCAAGCAACTTCCCAAGTTCTTCTGTATCTTCCGCCTTTCTGCAAGGGTCTCATTTTTAACACTCAAGACTCAGGAAACAGTTCACTAGCCCATGCTGCTATGTTCCAAGAACAGTACTTACACAACTAACAATTGCGTAACTGCAAACTTGATCATGAGCAATACCATTAGCTGAAGAACAAAATCTCAAAGCAAGAAAAGGGAAGAGGCAAAAAACAGTGTAGGATAACAGTCTGGGAATCATTCTGTACAATTAAATTCAAAGCTTATGGGTTTGAGAAACATCATTCACCAAAACTTATGCTGAGATGCGTATTTTATTGGAATGGAAACAAGTCTGCAGAAGGAAAGGTGTGTGTACTTTAGAGCAAGGCTCAGAAAAATCTAGAACTGCTAGGAAGTTATACAAGACTGCTCAAGTTTTCTAAGCTTCAGTGGAAAAAGTAGTAAAACACCTCACTCTCAAACTACTGCCAGATAGCCAGTCAAGAGGCTTAGAGAAAGACATGACAACAGCAATGAACATTTATACATACCAGTTTTTCAATTTCAGATTCAAGATTTTGTATGCAATCAAGTTTTCTCTTGCGACATCGCTGTGCTGCAATTCTATTTTTACTTCTTCTTCGGATATCATGAATACAGTCCAATTGTTCAGGAGTTAATTTATGCATTTTCAGAAATGACTGAAAGTCATTTCTGGAAAGTGAGATAATCCTTTGTGCATTAAACGGCAGTTTTACCTAGAACATGAGATACAGTTGTAAATCCAAGGTGGAATTGATATATACAAACACCAACAAGTCAAGTTTCCATTTTAAGCATTCTTTACCACATAACCCATCTTTTTTCCTCCATCTCAGAGACAAGAGCAAACAATCAGCAGACAATGGGACAAAATCCAGGGGGTTCAACTACAGGAACAGGTGCAATAGAGTACTTGCACATTTACACTAGATCCTTACAAGCATATTCAGAGTAGGATGACAGCTACTCGTGTGTGTGTCAAATACGCAGGTAATACAGTCTAAGAAGATGAGTTACAGTTTGGTGAGGTACAAAACAGGTGTCAAGGCTCACTAATATAGTCTAAAGTCTTCCCAAAGCTGCTATTAAGACTGCATCCTGCATACGTTTTTATACCTATGTTTTTTTTTTCTGTAGGAAAAGTTCATCTGAAACAGGCATTTCCTTAAAATACAGAAGGTACAATATTTGTCTTGCATATCTTAGTGTTAGAGAAAAGAGAGGTCCAGGCTCTTGCTACTGCTGTACCACAAAAGCATTTGAAATCACAAAGTATTGAGTAATACTGAAAAACATATTTACCTTTACAAAATAATCACCATGTTTTTTGAGTATCCAACTAAAGACACTATTTTATTCCTTACATTTCAGTATAGTAAGTAGCAGATTACCTTGCTGTGGTCAAAGATCTGAACTTAATTTAAAAAACACAGAGAAATCTTTTCTCTGATTGGCTACTACTGGTGACAGGCAAAAGATAATAACAAAAACCACAGTACTATGCTCAGCAATGATGCCATGTTCTCTGTCACATGAAGGTGAGGAATGTATTTAACCAATTCTGGCCTTTTGTTTGGCATTCCAGCTTTTTGTATTGATGGCACGTTCCACTTATGTTCAGTCTCAAGCCCCGCACCTTGAAAAGATAAAAACTCTAGTGCTTTAAGAACAACCGAATTTTCATAACATTGAATGATCCATCATGCAGAGTTACACTGCAATTCTATGATTCTAAGAACTGAGATGGAAACTGTTCCAGGCATGTCACAAAATCTTTTAGGATTAGACTATGCTCGTATGGTATCTACCTAAACCACTACCAAAGCAGTAACAAAGAAAGGAAGTGTCAAATAATTACTGCAGTTGCAGAAAAAAATAACCCTAGTGCTGGAGAAAGTGGTATTATTAAATAGTCTTAAATACACAGCTACTGAAGCCAGCTTAAAAACTTCATTTTCACTTCACATTAAATCTGAAGTATCATTTCTCTCCTACCTTCACCCCACAGCTCAGAATAAAACCTTGAAAACTGGTAAGTTTCTATTAAACAAAGGTTCCAAGAAGTTTAGAGTTTTCTTAAATCTAACTGAAACAGATAAAAGAAAAAAAAATCTAAGAAAACCTTCATGCCTTGATTTAAGACTCACAACCTTTTCTGATAGTTGTTTCAGAAAAAATCTTTAAAGATATAATATGTAAGCATCTAATACTTCAGTATCTGACCGAAAATACTTTCACACTTTAATTCAGTCCCCCTGAATTAACAGTGACCTTCCATATAAAACTCTGAACGGTTATTTAAAGCTTCAGTTCCAGACTTTTAAAACAAGCAGTCTCAGAAAAAAACCCTGAAACAATAAAACATGAAAAACTCAATCAGATTTTTGAATATGGTCTGAAGAGACTGGGAAACAAAGGATACATCAAGATGTTCTTACCTCACATTCTTGTTCTCTTGCAGAACAGGATTCACTGTCTCCCTCAGTGTCAGTCTCTGAATCCTCTCCCAAGCTTATCACATAGTTATAGGGACACTGTTCTTGTTGCTGTCCCTGAACATAATCTCCACTGTTTATTTCCGAGGTGTTGGAGCATCCTTCAGTGCTAAGGTTGCTTATAAAGGGGCAGTTGACGGAATTCAGCGTTGTAAAAGTTCGCTGAGGGCAAGGTTCAGGGCTTTCACTGATCCTGATCCCCAGCCAGGGACACTCTGATTTTTTCCCTGAATACACTGGCTCCAAGTACTCTTTAGAAACTGAGGGTGGTAAATTTATTTGACAGGCATCTGTGCTGTGAATATCACTCCAGAACCCCTGCGCTAGCTGTTCTGCTATCTCTCTCTCCACACTGCTTCGATCTCCAGCTGAGGTGATGTTAGTGGCTTCCCTAATGCACAAATCCACCTTTGAAGACGGGTTACCTTGACTTTCAGTTTTGTCATTTCCAGCTCCAGTACCTGACACAGTTTTTTCAGGCAAGACTGTGTTATTTTGCATACTACTGAAATTCAAGTTACCATATTGCTCACAACTATGTAAAATAGACACAGAATTCAGTCCATGAGGTGCAGCAGAGTTTTGGGGGAAAGCAGTAAGATCCATTTTCTCCACAGGACATGACACATTCTGAGTGACAGAATCGCTCTTTGACTCTTCTTTCTTCTGAATACCTTCTTCCATTTCTACCTGAGTCTCTTCACAGTTTGAGATCAGCTGCATAGGCACACACTCCTGAGCTTTTTGTATGCCATCATTATCAGGTATTTCCTTCTCAAGAGAAGTTGCAGATGGTGGTACCTGAACGTCTTTAATACTGGAATTGGACTCTGAAGTATGAAATTTGTCATTTCCAAAAGCCTTCTGGAATTTTCTATACTTTGGGCATTGGGAAGATAAGCTGGAAGCACTACCCCTTTCTAAATTTACAGGATCACAGTTTTGATTGGCATTATCTTGGTGAGCAGGCGATGATTTAGCATTTTCTTCATCTTTACAGGGCTTTGTGTCAGGAATTTGACTATATTCCTTTTCTAGAAGCGCTTCTACTTCATCATTTATTTCTAGGTCTCCATCATCTGCATTGCCAGTTTTAGGGTTTGCTTTCTGACAACGCTGTGTGCAACACTTCTTCCTAGGACATTCCTGTTGATCCAATTTAAAGTCCAAAAATCTGAATTTGAGAAACTGAAAGCACGATTCTTCAATGTTGCGTACACCCAAAAATTCTGCACATTTGCAAACTTCAGACACATTGTCCTTATTTAAAACAAGTTTTGCTGTATATGCAAACTGAAGCAAAGGACTAAATCCTTTAAGTGTCACCTATTACAAAAACAAACAAACAAACCAGTAGTATGGTCAATTTGGGTTTAAGAAGAGAAACACTAATTTATCTGTTCTGCCTGCAGGACAGAGTACAGGACAAAAGCAGCAGATTCGTTCTAGCGTGAAAACCTGGTCAAACTCATTCTGAAACAATTCTTCTGATACAATTTTATCATGCACATTTTGTGACAGTTTTCTTCACTGTAATCAATCTTGTAATAGAATGTTCCGGTAACACAGTACTAAAAGTGAAAAATACTGCTGTATGCTGAAAACCAGTAACTAGATCCCAACCTCACAAAGATATATTTCAAAGCAGTTGTATATTAATTACTCTAGAGTATGCTGCTGGCATTTAACTGTAGTTTTTGAAGAGCAATTACTGTTAATCGTTGGGTCTTATGCACCATTTACGTAAAAAAAATTCGAAAAAATGGAGTTTGACCACATATGATTATTTACTACTACAGCCACCTACTCCTTTCTTCTTCCCATAGATTTGAAGAAATGCACCCAAAAACTGTACACCAAATGGAATTCTCTGTTTAAAGCCCCTTTAGAGCAAATGATTTTAACTGAATATTTATGTCTTCACAACAGTTGCCTATGCAGAGAGAAACAAAAACTGTATCATTAGAAACTGCACAAGATCTTATACACATGAAAAAATGTCTAAGGAATTAAGTAGAAAGCCACAAACAGATCCCCATATTACCAACTACATGACACTTCCTTTAGCCTTTTCTTTGCAAATGAAGAATAAAGCAGTATATCCACTATCAATACTCAAACAAGTCCACATTCTGCTCCCTGCCTTTACTGAAATGAACAGTATTTTATGCTAAATAAAGCATTGTATCAATGTACTAACTACATTGAATCCTTCTGCCAGCAAAATACTGAATTATTCATGCAATTCAATTTAAGAATCAATTGAGGGTTTGTTTACTTTGGTTTTTTTAGTTGTTTGGTATATTCTTTTTAAAGAACACAACATATGAAAGGAAGTTGATGAGATCTGCACAGAGACCAGTTCTTTAAAACTGTCTGTAAACTCTTACGACCTACCTAAAGAGTTCCTAAAATAGCATTTGAAACATGGCCTGAAGATTACACCATCACATTAATTCATCCTTTATAATGTGGGGAAGTAGAATGTAAAAGACAGCTTATCCATAAGCTTCATGTCTTCAGACTTGCTGTAGTTAACAAAACACCAAGATGGCTTTACAAATAAGTAGCATTCATAAATGAAACTGAAAGAAAAAATTACAATGGTATTTTAAAACTGTACCTTCTTTCTATTTAAGGGAGAAACACTGAAAACTGCAAGGATCAAGAGGGGACAAACACACTACTCCTTTCACTTTCTCTTACACATTTCTAGCTAGCTATGCTCAAACAAGAAAAAAACCCTAGCAAGACTCTTAGTCTGACTGACCTAGAAAAACAACTCTTGTTTGTAGTAGTCATTTATTTAATTTTTATTTGGGATGGAAGTTAAAGAATAAAAACACTGGCAAAAAAAAAAAAAAAA
>WEKY01012168.1:215-41013 GCA_013390045.1 Picathartes gymnocephalus
TTTACACTGCTCTCTATTCCCCTCGTATAGTGTAGCTGGCCCTTACTGGCTCTGCTAACTCGCGTATCCAAATGCATTTAGCAGTGAAAAGAAAAATGTTCCGAGCAGCTGCTGAGCAGCCTTGCAGTGACCTTTCCATCCCAGTACAAACACGCAGAAGAAACTCATCTTGCTACAGTGAGAAGTCCACTGTGCTCTGCAGCAGCAGTTTTGCTGGTGATCTCTTTTCCACTTATTAGCATTGGCTGTTTCACAAGGCATACTTGTGCGTTCATTCAAACATCAAAACACAGTGGGGTCTGGAAGTGAGGTCACCATAGGCAGCACTTCGTGTGAAGCAAATGCTGTGCCCACCTTGTCCTCCTGCTCCTCTGCTAAGAAAGTAGCAACAGTTTGCACAGCTTTACTTATGGGTTTGCACTTTCGTCGTGTGTTTTTTTTCAAAGGGATGCCTTGGCAGCACCTATTTAAACAATAGGTTAAAGATGCACTGTGCTGCCAGAAGTTTGGAAATTGCTGCTTCTTTGTTTGAGCATGGTTAGCCCAGCTCCTCAGTCAAAGGCAAAGGGTTTAGTTACCATTTCGAGTTACCATTTCTTAGGAGGAGTCAACTCTGAGTGTTAGGAAACTAAAACCAGATTCTCTATGTACAGCACAAACGAGGCTTTTTCCTTTCCATTTTCTATTTAAGGATACATTTCTGAGTCTTGCAGTTGTTTTAGATTAAAATACTATTTGAGAATGGTTCGATCATACAATCAGCAATCAGATAAATTAGTCCCCCAACAAGTGGGTTGTTAATGGTAGGAGTGGAAGGGCCAGTCTGCTTGTCTGTTACTATTTACTTTCATATATCTCAAGTTACATCCTCTGATCTCTAGAAGCATGACTTGAGGTTCTTGAAAGCCTTTGGGGAAATGAGAGAAAATTATAAATCTGGGACCAGTAATTATATGGACAAATTCTGAGACTTAGATCTATGATATTTTTGAGTCAGAAAGGATCATACATGTACATGCACAGGGCAGCAGCATTTCCAAGTAAAAATTGCACTCGGTAGGGGTGGGGAGGACTGTTCAATGCTTAATGGGGACTCATAAGAAAAATGGAGTGGCTTTTTACCAGGACCTCTAGTGACAGGATAAGGGGCAATGGTTTTAAACTGAAAGAGGACAGGTCTAGATTAGACATAAGAATGAAGTTCTTTGTGATGGGGCTGGTGAGAAATAGGAATAGGTTACCCAGAGAAATTGTGGATGTCCCATCTGTGGAAGTGTTCAAGGCCAGGTTGGAAGGGGTTTTGAGCAGCCTGGTCTATTGAAAAGTCTCCCTGTGCACAGCAGGGAAGTTGGAGTAGATCATCTTTGAAAGTCTGTTCCATCTCAAACCATTCCGTGCTTCTCAGTAAGTTTATGCATCACCTAAATCCTCCTAGAGCCCTCAGCGCGGGCCGTGAGAGGTCCTGGCCCAGCTGGCAAGTTCAGCTGGAGAGGGTTCTGAGCCCACCTGTGACAATTGACTGATTTTATTGATGTCTGTCTCACGTGTGTTAGAGTTCTGTGCAGATTATAGTGTTGTGTTCAGCATGACTGATGATTTGTAATTTTAAAGGAAAGACCTCTGTTTTGGAGGAATTAGGCAGAGACTAGTGCGAAATAGGCAGCAATACATTTTAATCATGCATTGTATCATGCTCCTTTTTTGAAATAAGTGTTCCTGTTTTGGACACTTCTGAAACAAGGAAAACACATTTTATGACTGTGTTATGTGTCTATAAAAAGAGGATTTTACAATTCTTTTGCTGACAGGCCCTTAAGTAGATAGGCACAGGTAGGTCCTGCTGTCAGGTTTGTGCAAATTTCTGGTTAACTATCTATATAAGTTTGGAGTGAAATACAATGGATACAAACATAGAAGTGCACACAGTGTCTGTCCAGGCAGATTGGATCAGCACAAATCACCACTGTGTTCTTAGAGTCAGGGACACTCCATTCATTTAGATGAGCCTCATGCGTTTATTAAAACAAAAACAAAACAACAACAACAACAACAAAACACCAGGAAAAGCTAAACACAAGTGAAAAGGCTGCAATTACCTTTTTTTCACTTGTGGCAGCCAAAAGCCACAATAGATAAATGAATAAGTGCAATCAAATGTGACTTGGAACATACAGCCTGCACTATATTTGTCCTTAACCCTTTATACTGTGTATGGTGTTTATTTTAGCGTGTTCAATTTCCTGCAGGCACCTTTCCTGTGGATTTTATTCTACACATCTCCCCTTAAAAGCCTTACCAAATATTTACCATGTGCCTTTCTTGCTATGCCTCTGCTTTTCCAAGCTGTTTCTGCTCTGTTGTCATGTGTCTCCCCATCTTCTCCCAGTTCCCTTCTCAGCTGCAGGAGTTACCTGTCTGTGAGCAGAAGCAGCCCCCACAGTTTGTTGTTTCTGCTGGGTGGCTCCGTCTGCATCAGGTACCACTGCCTCTTCATGGCTCCCTGAGGCAGGACTCCGGTTCATCCAGCACCATCTCTTCTGCACATACATTCCTGCCCACTCCCCAAGCTGGACTGAACATGGAGTATGGAGAGTATCAGCAGGTGCCACCAAGTTAAGCATGTCTCACTATGTTTTACTTTCTTCTGAGATAGCAGGACGAAACAGAAAGAAAAAGCAGTCAAGAAACAAAAGAGATGTTTCCAGGTGAGGTTTGAAAAGAGATAGGAAGTCAATAAGCAGCAAGCATGTCTGAAATCCCCATTGAGATCTGAAAATCACTTGAGGTTCCCGTTCCTTTATTGTCCCCCCCTTTTTTTTCTTACACCTCCTGCTTTGTCATCTGAGGCTTTACACAAGAGTATTCAGGCTGCTGCAGCAGCAGCTGTAAGAAAGGAAATCTTGGAGGCTGTGCCTAAGAAAAAAAGAAAAGAAGAAGGTGGGGGGAGGAGGAGCTATAAGAAGATGAGAAACGATGTGTAAGGCAAGAAAAATAAAAGGACTTTTTAAAAACTGTCATGAACATTGATTTGAAGGACAGAGAGAAAAAAACCTCACTTTAATCTCAAAGCGATCAAAATGAGCAGCACCAACGTAAGGATACAAATGGTCCAAATGAAAGTTTAAAAAATTTAGGGGAAAGACAAACCAGATAAACACCTGTGACCTATCTCCAGTACCAGAAGCCAGGAAAATACTCTATTCCTCATCTGTGTATTTCTTGACTATGTATTGACTGTCAGCTCCTGACAGTCAATAAACTTTCTGTTTCAAGAGTCTTCTCCATCTACCCCTCTCTCTTTGTGGCTTGCAGTATCAACTGCCTGAGTACAATGTATATTGTAGTACTTTATTGAGTGTGGTCAATAGCTTCCCATTTTCATAGGGCTTTTGTCCCATGCCTCAGGAGTCCTGGATGAATCACTGGCACAGACAGATAAATACATGAAAATTAAGAATGCAGTAATCTGTTAAACCCAAATACAAAACAAAATAAAGAGAAACAGAAGAATAAGACAGCATGGTGATGAGGCGGAATCACACAGCAGACACACTACCAAGTGAGAGGTAGAATTGGAAGGAAAGGATTTTTTTGCATGGGGCTTAATTAATACTAACCATATTTGCATTTCATTAATTTATGGGTTAAAATTTATTTACCCCACTGATTTATGGGATCAGTTTCTTATGGCATTATCATTGCAGTTTATGCATGGTTCTTCTGTTAAGCCCTATAACACTGTAATATAAGAGGAAGACAAAAATGTTAGCTCTGCCTCGTGCCAAAACTCTGCATAGCTTTAAATGTCTGTGTGCTGTTCTGTACAGTTGTATCTTAGTGAGGAAATCCTTGGCTCTTTGCAACTCTCCTCTGGCTGTGCTCAAGTCAGCAAGGGGTACATGCAGGTTCAAGCTGCTGACACAGGGGGCTGGTGCTGCTGCAAAAGGCTGTGGCTGCAGTGGACATCGGAGTGTGGTTTGGTGCTTCTGCTTTGAGGAGGAGGGCAAGAGTGCCTGCCTGTGAACTCCCAAGGCACATTTATACAATTTGAATTCACACATGCTGTAAGTGTCCTTTTAACTTGAATATTTCTTTGTGCATGTGATAAATAGTTAATTACAAGGAAGAACTGGTTCTGGCAAGCAAGGAGCCGGAATATTTTGTGTTTGTTTCCACATGGTCATGCTCAGATTCCCCCACACTGGAAGAAAATCTGCCTCCTTTCTGGCTTCTTCCAGGGGAAGACCAGAACCAGTCCTTGAAGATGACCTTATAGCACTGAAAACAAGCAATTCATTGTTGCAGTATCGAGCAGGTGACACAGAGTCTCCTTTTACTATCAGTATAAATGCAATTTTTTCCTTGTGCTGTAATACCCTTATTAGTTCAAGGAAAGCCAGCGAATCAGCACTATCCTAATTCCCTGGGCTTTTCTTCCCATTCTCCAGACTCTCGTTTTCTGCAGGTTCACCAGCTAAAAGAAAAGAATATCTTTTTCCTGGTTAGCAGAAGGGGTAAAATAACCTGGGGCTTACATGGAGCTGGTGAGTGTGCATGAGGCATCCCAGCTTTCTACCAGGTTTCTTGTATAGCGGTTGCTGCAGGAAGTCGTCCCCCCTTGAAGCTCAGGCAGCTGCAGCAGGTATTTACACAAATTAGATTTGGCCATTTGCAGGATCAGGTAGCGTAAAAGTGTAAGTGACTTTGGGAGTATCTGTAGTGGCCTGTAGCCCTGTGCTAACTGCAGACTGATTCAGCTGAGTGTTGGTCCATAGGGCATCATTGGGATTAGAGCTCAATGAGATTGTTGATAAAAATAAAATCTTAATTTTTGTTCCTTAGGGGTTCTTGTGGCTTCAGCAAAATCACAAAGCAGGTCAAAGAGGAGATTCTGTGGGTTCAGATTCCTGACAAGTCAGCTGCTTGCTATTAAACGCATCACTCAGCTGCTTTCCTTGCAGATCAACTACATCTTTGTAACACTTGAGAAAGTAAGGCCTCATTAAAATGAGTGCTTCATCGCTACTGAGAGGATGGAGAAAAGATGGAGGGATGAATGTAGAGGGTCAAACTGAGTGGGAGGTGTGGTCCAGGAAGGTATGAATGCAGGTCTGCTTCTGCAGTGTTTCTCTTCTCTGTGTGTGCTCCTGCCTGCATTAGTGGGGCTGGAATGTGAATGTGCAACCCTCTTATTTGGGATGATAATATGAACACTTGTCTTCATAATAAAAATAGGATTTGAAGAGACCTTTTTGGCATAAGCTAACCTTGTCTCAGAGTGGTTTATAATCTGTAATTGCTGGTAGTGAATACTGTCAAATGAGGTCTCTCCACAGCAGCTGTTTTTATTGACTTTTTTTTTTAAGCTGCTTGGCACTGTAAAATCTTGTAAGTATTTTCACTTAAAAGAAATTTTATTTTGATTCCTAAGACCAGCCAAAAACCCTATCCTTGGACTGTGGCAGAATCCATGGTGTAAAAGATTTTCAAAATCAAAACACTGCCAGTTCTGACTGGAATGAACCAGGGAATTCATTAGAGTCTCTGCTTCGAAGAGTGCATATAAATCTGCAAAGTGCTACTCTTCTTTTTTGTTTACCTGCTGATGTTGCAGAAACAGGACATTACTGGAAGTTCTGGAGTGCAATAGCAAAATTTTTTAAGTATGCATTTTCTGAGTCTCATTACCTGTTGTTAATGCACTTTTGAGTGACTTCTAGTTGAAATGTTAAGGCTCACATGGCTCCCTCCTGCTCTGAATTTGGATCTGGATCAGAATATTAAATACTTTTAAGTTCAGGTGTGCATGGATGAAAGGTTTTGATTCAGACTACTAATAGTGTTATTAATTTAGCTTGAAGCTGATAACATAATTATTAATATGAACTCTGAATTTGCTAGCTGTTAGCCTCTCTTAAACTTTTGACACAATCCTGCCAATTTTGCACCAAGTTCATGAGAGTCCTTGTCATGGGTATGCTGATGGATGCAGAACCTACTGTAAAAGGCAGTTGTTTTCCTCAGCTGTTCATTCAATTGCAATGCCTGGAGAAACCTTTTCTAAGGTGGGACAAGAAGGCATCTCTGTTTGGCTTGGTGGTATGCAGCAATACTCTTTTACTGTAGTTGCCAGTGATACTAGAGCTGGATGTTTAATCCCTTCCCTAGGCCTTTGAAGCCTGTGAGACATGAGAAAGATTTGGTGATCTTTGGTAAATGACTGATGGTACAGGTTCCCAAAACTCATCTTTTTAACTTGCATGAAGGTTGATAGGGATGTAAGCAAAAGTCAAAAAAAGTCCTTAAAATTTCCTTTGGATCATCTTGCTAATACAACATTTCCTCATCCTTTCAAATACATCCCTTTGCCCTTGAGCTTCCACCTAACCAGACTGTGGGATGCCACAGTGTCCACTTGGGTTAATGGGCTATCTCAGGCAGTGAGTTATCTGAGCTCTTTTTGCTGCTGATATCTCAGGTCTTCTGAAAGATGAGAGTCTCCAGAGTGATGGAAACAGCTTCTTGCTCGTGCCCCTTTCCTGGGGGAACCATGCAGTGCATACTCTCCTCTCCCTGACACTGCTGACCCCTGCTGATGATGTATGTACAAGATATAGATTTGCTGCTCTTCGGACCAAAGTACAGCTCATTCTTGACAGATGAAACCATGGTAGAGGTATATTGGGTTTGCACAGCAAGGGTTTGGTAATGGGGGCTACAAGGGTGTTTTCTGTGAGAAGCTGCCCCCATGTCCAACAGAGCTAATGCCAGCCAACTCCAAGACAGACCTGGACCGGCCAGGGCCAAGCCCCTCACAACAATGGTAGCACTCTGGGATAACACATATAAGAAGGGCAAAAAACTACTGTGCAACAGAAGCCAGGAGAGAGGAGTAAAAAAATGCGAAAGAAGCAACTCTTTAGATGAGTGAAGGAAGATGGGGAGGGAGGAGGCGCTCCAGGCACCAGAGCAGAGATTGACCCTGCAGGCCATGGTGAGGCAGCTGTGACCCTGCAGCCCATGCAGGGCCACGGGGGAGCAGAGATCCACCTGCAGCCCCTGGAGGACCCCACACCAAAGGAGAACATGACACTGGAGCAGGTTTGCTGTCAGGATTTGTGACCTTGTGAGGGATCTGAACTGGAGCAGTGTGTTCTCAAAGGACTGCACCTTGTGGAAGAGACCCACTCTGGAAAAGTTCATGAAGAACTTCAGCCCATGGGAAGGAATCACTTTGGAGAAGATCGTGAAGGACTGTCTCACATGGGACAGAACACAAGCTGGATCAGAAGAAGAGTGTGGCAAGGAGGGAGTGGCAGAGACATGATGAACTGACTGCAGCTCCCATTCCCCAGCTCTCTGTGCTGCTTGCAGTGAGAAAGTAGAGAACTTGGGAGTCAAGTTGAGCCCAGGAAAAAGGGAGGGTGTGGGGAAAAGGTTTTTTTAAAGTTTGGTTTCAGTCCTCATTATCGTACTCTGATTTTGATTGGCAACAAATTATAATAATTTCCCTAAGTTGCAGCTGTTTTACCTGTGACTGTAATTGATGACTGATCTCTCCCTGTCCTTATCTTAACCCTGGATCCTTTCATCATATTTTTCTCATCCTGTTTAGTCGAGGAAGGGAGTGACAGAGTGATTTGGTGGACACCACAGCTTATTCTTGATATAAGAAACTCTGGTTTTAAGTAACCTGAATTTGTGTTTCCACGTGTCTTCCATTTGTTTTCCCAGGGACTGCATGAAAACACCAAGAGTATGCACAGAGACTGAGGGCGTAATTCATTATTTCCTTGGCAAATCCATAATTTTCACCTAGTCCTTGTAACAGAAGATCCATGTCCATATAACTATTACACATATTTTAAAAAAAAAGAAATCTTATATTAGTGAAAATTAAAATAAAACAAAACATTTAAAAATTTGTCTTGTGAAAACAAGCAAAACTTTTGTCTTTCGCACTGGGAATAGAAACAGTATTAAATTATTTGTCCATTTTTTAGCAGTTTACAAGAAGTTTGACTTGATGGGATTTTTTGTTCCCTATGATGGTTTATATATCTTAGTAAACTGCGTTTTGAGGACAAGCGAAAGAGAAGGAAAATTACTCCTTTTGAACAGTACAGGCTATCACAACATCTAATGAAGTGGATATTAGTTTCTCATTCTACACAGCATGACCTCCCACAGTTTTCTGACCCATAGGTCCCATCTGCTAACAGCAAACTGTCACAACTACAGGGATGGACACCATCCCAGTGGTCACTATTCTCACTGGTTCTACCAATTTTAGATGTGTGGCATAGTATACCAAAAAAGTTGTTCCTCTCTGTCCAAAATCTTTCTAATATGTTGCCGTGCTCTTGGGAAATGGGTTTGAATCCTGCAGAGTGTTGTTTCAGGTGTTTCATTCTCTGAACCCGTGAGCTCCATCGCTCATTTGTTTTAGGAAATAGTAGTAAAAGTTGTAACTGGGAAAGAGTTTACTTTTACCTACAGTTCTTGAAGAAGTAGAAGCTTTGAAATCCAGACTGAAAATCTGCTCATCCCCTGCTTCTCATACATTCTCCAGTTTCTGTTCTGACTTCCTTTGAGCCTAAAACTGAAAGCTGAATTCTTTCCGACCTCTGGCACACTTAATAAAAGCTAAAAAGTTACTCAAAATGAGAGAGAAGAGAATTGTCATTCATCTTTCCCCAAATAATTATGCCATTGGAGTGCATTCTTTGGATTTTACCTTTTTTATGTCCCAATTTTTTAGTCTTTTTTTACCAATTTTTTTTCCAATTTAGGTGACCTTTGCATCTTTTGGAGTCCCTCTGATTAGGGGAATGTTTTCTGGGAGAACCACAGTTTCCTGCATCTCTTGCTGTTAAAGCATATCAATATCTGCCTTGCTTGGCAGAAGTGCTTGTCTCTAGACCAGAATTTCAAGTAAAAAATTTTGTCTGGATGAGAGGACATAGCAGGGTTTAATTAAGTATACATGTGGTTAATGAAGAAATACTTTGCAAAAACACCACGGAAGCTAAAATGGTGAGATTATTCCTTCACTGAAGATTTTCTTGTCCATTGTTTTTTTGGGAATAACACTTGTTTTCGTTCTCAGTTATTCCAGTTTCAGGCAAAATGTGTTACTCTTTCTCTTCTGCTGAAGCAAATGTAAGAAATCAATTAACATAAAACTAAATATATATCAAAGGCTAAAGTCACAGGGGATGGCTGAAAAGTTGAAGGTTTCTGTGTACAGGCACAGCAGATGATTTTACACTGAAGGAGGAGAGCACCTGCCAAGTCCATGTCAGCATGGTGCTAGTGCTAATTCTTAGGGTTGTTTATAATAATGTGAAGTCGATTTGAAGCTCACTTTGTGCTTGTACGTTATAGATGCTCCTTTTTTCTGCATGCCTTTTGAAGAATTGGGTGTTATTTAAGGTTATAGGTCTTGCATGAGTAGAAAGATATAAAATGATGGGTACTAACTTTAAAATTGATCACTGCAGGGCAGAGCTCTGGTAGTTGTGTGATTCCAACATGGTGTCACTTCATGGCACCTCCCCTGTATGAGGTGTTCTCCTGGGTGCCCTCTGTTTCCGGCACATAACTTTTAGAGTTTCATATTTCTTGTAGGAAGCAGTAGGGGGGACAAGAGGCAGGATGGAGACAAGACTTTGAGAGAGAAAAATAATTATGTGGGCAAATGCTTTGTTGGTCTTCTTTTATTCTGAGTCTGCTATGGCCTTAAAACTAAGTGCAAATTGAGGGTAGAGGGTGTATGGCAGCATTCAGGACCAGGGCATGATTTAGAGTAAGCCACCCAGGCCTGTGTGTAAATACAGTATGTGATTAAGCCATTGGAAATACATTTCCTGTGCAGGACATCATGGATTCTGTTCTCCTGCCTGTGCTTCTTACACCTTTTCTCTTGTGTTTCTGCGACTTGTTCATTTAAAATGGAAGTTTTTCACAGCAGGGGACTGCTTCTTGATACATTCCCAGAGCATCTAATTCAGTACAGCATCTGTGTTAATAGCAGCACTGTCATTCTTATCACACCAGCTGGTCATAGAAGGATTCTTCCAGCTGCTTCTTCCCAATTAAGTTAAAATCAGGTGGAAGTGGCCTGTGGTTGTAGTCCATCTCATTTCATTCTATTTGCTTTTTTAATTTTCTTAAGCCTGCTATTTGAGAAGTGAATGAGAGTTTAATTTGGAATCTCTTCATAGTAGATTTAATTTTTGTTTACTATTTTCTTTGAAGAGAGGATGGAAAGTGAAGCTAATAAGTATGGAGAATGATGAACTGTTACCTTGCAGAGAGATCTGAGCTAATCTGATGGGGGTTGGCATGAGACAAGAGCGGCAGGGAGTAAATAACAAAAACAAACAAATAAACAAAGATAAGGCATTATTAATGAAGAGTGCATGCCATTCTGAATAATTTAAGTCAAAAGTTTTATAAGCAAACAAGGCAGAAAGTAGTAGGGAGGAAGCATTACCCATTTTTATACAGAGATTTAATTACTCCTCTAAGAGCCTGGTTTAGAGATGTAAAATGTACTTTTTCTTAAATCCTGGCTCTGGCATGAACCAGCAAGACTCTTCATTCTTCTGGGACAAAGGCAGGAGTATTGCAAATGCAGTCTTTGTCTCCTGGGTGCCACCAATGAACAAAATGGGATTTTTCAATCCACTGAAATGCAGGAACATGGAGGTGAGCTGAGTACAGAAATTAAGGTACAATTAATTATTTTCCATTCATTAAGGCATATTTTGTCAGTAGAGCTATTTATGGGGCTTTCTTTGACTAAGAGCAGAGATTATAATAATCTAGAAATAATTACCTTGTGAGAAAAGCAGGAACAAATGAATCTCAAGTCTACATTTGACCCTTGTTCAATAGATAATAGAATGATAAAACTGGTATGAAAAAACACTGTGTCAAGCTGGGTTTTTTACTTAATTGCAAATAACTAAGGGATAATATTTGAAACTAGATGACAAGCATTATCACATATCATTTAGCAATGGAGAAGTAAGGTGGGATCAAAGCTGAAAAATTGAAGTCCTTGGGAACAGTAAGAAAAGAAGTGAGGAATTCAGAAGAATTCTGGATTTCTTAGAGTGGGTCAGCTCCTGTTGTAGAGATCCAACACTTCATTACATTGCAAAGCATGTATTACAGTCTGTGTGTCTGGAGAAGAGGTTATAATTCTTAGCCTTTTCTTGGTCACTTTGTCATAGGGACTCAATCTATCATTAGAAAGTCCAGCTTGTGCTGCTGGTGATGGACTCTCTTGTTTTTGGCATCATTTTATAGCTAGCTACTCAGTTTGGTATATGATAGGAGCTTCAGCAGAACAAGATTGAAGTTAGCATTTTATTTATTCTTCTTTACTATCCTGAATTACATTTAGTAGGTTTTGGGGGATTTAGAAGTTCAGTTCACTCTGCTTTTAGGACAGTTGTTCTCACCATTGCACATGCATTTTCTCCATAGAGGAGCAAAACACACTCAAATCCTGGAGAACAGGCGTTGTCTTTAGACATTGCTGAGGTGGTTTGGGAAGCTCACAGATGGCTTATGCTCACAACAAAAGTCCTTCCTTCCCTGTTCATACTTTTACATCCAGGTTGTTAACATTTAGTCTTAGTTATCCAGTATAAATGATGATTCGGCCACTCTCTTTCATATCCCACCAGAGTCTATTGTTCTTGCCAAAACAGAAGTAATATGTGACAAAGGAGCATGGTTCCTTTATTGTTATTTTTTTAAGTTTTATTTTTTCTGTTTCTGGTTTTGGCATTTCATGCTCTTTTCCTCCTCCTATGAGACTTATGCCTGTTAGATTGCTTTGTTAAAAGTTTATCTTTTCTGTGTTTTTATAGTTTCCTTTCTGTTTAGGCTTCCAGATATTTTCAGATTTAACTTGAGATTCCCTGTAAGTTTACAGGTTCTTTCTTCATCAGATTAAAGAATTCCATGGCTGACTTTGAAAATGAAAATATCGTGTGTTGTATTTGATCTTCCTCCAAACAGTATTCATCTTTTCCCCCTAACATCAGTGTGTCCAAGCATGCCACCTTTTGTTTTCTGCTCCCAGAGCTAAACACTTTAAGAAAACTGACAAAATATTCAGGCCTGAGGAAGCCAGCTGAAACTCCTCATTTAACTCTTCATTTTAAAATTAGACACCTGCTTACAAGTTTCAGAAGATCTTTGTCTAATTCCAAATAGTCAGGTGATCTGCTTGGGAACTAACAATTCTGAAAGGCATGAAAAGCCCATGGTAACAGAATCATGATCCAAAAAAAATTTTTGAGTGATGTTCTTAAGACAGATTTGAAACTATTACGTTGCAGTGGTCTAGTGAATGGAAGTGTTGGACCTTAATGCATACCAGCAGTCAAAGGCAGTGTTGCAAATTAAGGGATTTACCATCTTCTGGCTTCACATTAATGAAGGATTAATGTAATGCCTTCTCAAAAAGTATCTGCAGCCTGATCCAGGTACTTGCTTGTACTCAGTGGAAGTTTTTTTCCTTTCTGGGGAAAGCCCACAATACCAAATATTTCAAACATTTTTATGTGAATTCTCCCACACACCTCTTAAGGAGGAGCTACTCAAAACTGAGATTCTCCAAATTATTTTTAAAATTTCAGCAGTAGATAATTGACACAGTATAAAGCTGTCTGGACAAGCACTGCCACATTTTGTCACTCCATGGTATTTCAAATTGGCTGTTGTTCTCGTTGTGCTTTAGCACAGGATTGATTATCTAATTGGTTATATGATCATCATTTAGATATATGACCTTGTTAAATCCTTCTCCAACAGATTAAACTGCTAGGCAGTTAACAGGATTTGAGGCTTTCCATAATCTTCATGCTGTCTACACCTGCATAAGGATATTTAAATTGTATTTAAGTCATTAAAAACTTCCACATTTCTCAGTTTTGTGTAAATTGTATTTTTCTGTATGTTTCATGCTATTATTTTGTTTCCCTTTTTAGGTATTACATAGAAATGGCTTTATGGATCTGGACACTGACCATTTTGAGCTGTTTTTGCATCACCTTATCCAGAAATGAGGAACTGAAATTTTTTCAGAGTGCTACAGAACTAAATCATCTAACAGTGGATAATGACACTGGGATAATCTATTTGGGAGTGGTAAATGCGCTGTATCAGCTTACAGAAAACCTGGAAGTAATAAGATCTGTAGAAACAGGTCCAAGAAAGGACAACAAAAAATGCACACCTCCCATTGATGAAAATCAATGTAAAGAGGCTGTGCTGACTGACAATTATAACAAATTATTGTTGCTGAACAAAGCAGATAATACAACTGTGGTATGTGGGAGCCTTTTTAAGGGAATCTGTGCCATCAGAGATCTACAAAACATTAGCGATGAGAAGTATTACGTAGACAGTAGTGGAGAAAAGTCCTTTGTAGCAAGCAACGATGAGAATGTATCAACTGTGGGACTGATCACTTCCTTGAATAATGACCAAGTGCTGTTTGTTGGGAAAGGGAATGGACCAAATGACAATGGGATCATAATCAGCACTCGGCAGCTTTATGCCAGGGATGGGAAAGACATTTTTGAAATGTATACAGACTCAGCAGCTGTTAAGTCAGCTTATCACTCATCAAGCACACAACAATTCGTGGCAGTTTTTGAGGATAAAAATTACATTTATTTTATTTTTAATCAACAAGAGAAACAACCTGTCAACAACCGCACACTGATTGCACGTCTGTGCAAAGAAGATGCCCATTATTACTCCTACTTTGAAATGGACTTGGGTTGCAAAGATGATGATGGTGCCTATGACCACTGTCATTCTGCTTACGTCACTACCCCTGGGAAAGAACTGGCTGAGAGTATGGCTCAGCAGGGACAACCTGCAGATACTCCCTCAGATGACAAAGTTCTTCTTGCACTCTTCAGCAAAGTAGACAAAGATGACAGCTCTCTAAAATCTGCCATGTGTGTGTTTTCTTTGCGGCACATAAATGAAAAGATGGAAAAGAACCGGAATGATTGCTACACTAAAAAGAATACCAGCTCATTTTACAAACTTTTTTCTTCAGAAAACCCGTGTGCATTACATGGACTGGTAATGCGAATAATATAAATATTAGTTTTAAAATCTTTGTTAGAGGTTGTGGAAAATAATCAACTACATGTTTTAAGGTGGCTTTGAGCTAAACTATATTGTGACTGAAAACTCAGTTGATGGATTCACTGTAGAAATGGAATGTGGCTGGGGGGGTTGTGGGCCAGGTCAAGTAAGAAATGACAAAATTTTGAGTCTCTTAAAAAGGATTTGATGTTTTCTCAAAGATAAGTGTTGCTTTCCTAAATGCATTTCTCTTAAAGTGTTCCTTCTGGTATAGGAGTTGCAAAGTCAAACGCAGGGATTTTTTACACCCGTGATTAGCTTCTGGGTGATCACTGTAGACAATTGTCGTTTCAGTCAACGTATTTACAATGCTTTTAAATGGTATTAAGAATCTTTTAGATGGTATCTGTAATTCCGCATTTTTTCTCACTTGTATTTGTATTTTTAGACAATTGAAATACTCAAGTTTCTTGTATATAGGTGATGTTAATATTTTGCTGTGGCTCAAGATCATGTATAGCATGATAGCCATCTTTTATGGCTTGTCATTAGCTTGACTATAAGGTTTTTGGAGGGTACTGTCACACCCATTCAGTTACTGTTCTTCAATCTATGACTGTGTCTAAGAGGCAATTTTCAGCATCTCTGTTGACTTTATGATTGTTTTGCCCACATCACTCTATTCCCAAACCCCACTTGTGCATGCCACTCACTACTGCAGCCAACCCTAAACCAGGCTGAGAAATGGAATTGTCTTAAAAATAACTCAGCCAGCTTTTAGGAGGCTGTCTTAATTTTCCAGCCTGAGCAAGGTACACACTTGCGTAAGCAGCTGTTTGAGCACAACTTAAAAAGTGGTGTGCTCTAGTCCAGGGAGAGGAGCAAACAGCTGAAGAGCCAGGGCATGGGAATATCTTTTTTGGGTATTGACCCATAATCCTTCATCTTGTGAGACTGAAGCCATCTCCCACGCAGTAAGTCACTAGCGCTGATGAGCCAAAATTACACATTTTGCTTCGAACCACCAGTGTTACTTGCTGGAGTACCCTGCATATGGGCTGAGCATCAAACACACAAATCCTGAATGTGATGAGTGGCCATGGCTTCTGACAAAAGAAGGTGTTGATTTCAGATCAGAAAGACGGTTTTGTTACCAAATATAGCAGAAAAGGCAAGGTGTGAATGAACTTCCTTCTGGTGGCTCTTGCTGCAGCTCAGTATTCAAGCATAGTGAAGAGGGAATGTGTTGAAGTTCATGAGACAGTTGCTAGGGAGTTGCTTTTTTATGGATTGCAGCAAAGTAAGAAACAAAACAGCAATTTAAAAAAGCAGTCTTCAAGGCAAAGTTGGTTAAACTAGCCTCTATGACATGTTCATGTCAATTAAACCAACTGGTTAATTTTTAAACTGCTCCTATAATGAAACAGAAATAAAAAATATTCTCTCCCTGTGTCTCCTGGAAAGTGAAAGCATGGAAGCAGTTTTCAATTAGCAGGCTGCTGTCTGATTACTGCCTGTTGGCTGGGAGCAAATGCCCGGACAATCCATTTATCTCCTTCTACTTCTCAATGTCTGAGGGGTATTATATTGTCTAGTACCAGGGCTGCACTTCATTCTTAGCTAGGAATTAGTGATCTGAATGTTTAACATCATTCTGTATTGCTATTCCTTATTAGAATGCCAGCAAAAATTTCCCCTGTGGCTCCGAACACTTGCCATACCTTTTGGGAAGTAGGAATGGTGTTATAGAGAAGCCAGTACTGCAAAAAGAAGGGATGAATCTCACGGCCGTCACTGTGGGTGTGGAGAACGGGCACACCGTGGCCTTCCTGGGAACGTCGGATGGTAAAATTCTTAAGGTAACAAACTGGATTAAAAGACCGTAAGGTATTTAAACTGCTATGAACTAGAAGTAAAAATGGGATATAAGATCTCATGCTAGGAGCAAATTCTCTTGGAGCTTGGTATTTTCATCTCAAAGAAAAGACGCATTATTTCTGGTGTACTTCAGCTATCTGATACACAGATTGAATTAGCATTGCCTGAATGACACTTTTCCTGAAGGATTACATACCTACTGAGAGCTTTATATAAACAGCCTTAGGTAATCTAACTGCTTTAGCCTTATCTCTATTCAAGCTCATATTGGTTTAAGAGCAACTTTTCATTTTGTAGTCATTCTAGCCATTCAGTGAATAGAGGTGGCAATACAAAGCCCAGGCTGAAGCTCTGATAAATTCTGGTTGTGTGGTGTTCAAGGCTTGACATCTTTGTGGTGTTCAAATATCAAGACTGCAACACCAAACACCTTCTTTTGCTTGAAGGAGAGTGATGGCTGTGTCCAACCTTAAACCTAGCACTACCAAGTCCCACCAAACATCCCATGGGAAGTCATGTGGATGTGGTGCTTAGAGACATGATTTAGTGGTGAACATGGTGATGCTAGTTTAGTGGTTGGTCTCTGTGATCTTGGAGGTATTTTCCAACCTTAGTGATTCTATAAGTCTATGTCCCTAAGTGACACATCTATACGTCTTTTAAATATCTTCAGGGATGGTGACTTAAACAGTTGCCTGGGCAGCCTGTTCCAATGCTTGACAAACTTTCCTGTGAAGAAATATTTACCAGTACCTAATCTGAACCTCCTCTGGCACAAATTGAGGCCATTTGCTCTCTCCCTCTTGCTTGCTAATTGTGAGAAGAGACCAAGCCCCACCTCACTACAACTTCCTTTTTGGTAGTTGTAGAGAGTATTAAGGTCTCCCCTGAGCCTCTCTTTCTCTGGACTGAACACCCTCAGCTGCTCCTCATCAGACTTGTACTTCAGACCCTTCACCAGCTCCATTGCCCTTCTCTGAATACTCTCCAGCACCTCAATGTCCTTCTTGAACATTCTCCTTACTCCTCCTTTTGTTCTTAATATATTTTTAGAAATATTTTTATTGTCTTTTACAGCAGTAGCCAGATATAACGTTATTTGTGGGGGGAAAAGCAACATTAACCACCTTTTTTTTTTTCTTCCACAAAATAGGTGTTCCTGTCATCCACTGCAACTGAGTACAGCTCTCTTACTATTGAACTAAACAAACCCATAAAGAAGGACCTGGTCCTTGACCAAACGCAGGAAAATCTGTACGTGATGACCACAGACAAGGTAACGTGTCCTGCTTGCATTAAGGACCCGTCCCTCTTTCACTTTCTCTGCAATTTTTCCTGAAATTTATACATTTTCCATTTGTTCCTGGAAATTTCCCTATTTGGTGGGACTCCCCCTGCTCTGTGTGTATGGAGACCTTTCTCAAGTCTAAGCTGATGGCCTTGTTGTGACTTGGAGAGCTGTAATATCCGTGATGCTTAGCGATTGGGAATGGGAAGTGAGTTCCCCTCTGGAGCTGTCATACAGGGTGTGTGAGAGGGATGAAGTGGAGATGTTTGGCACCAGCACGCCTCAGGGTCAGGCAGCCCCAGCGCTCAGTGTGGGATGTGTGGCGTACCAGTGGGTGCTGTAGATGCCATCAGTTCTTTTCAAGGACACTTCAGGACTCAGGATGCTGGTGGCTGACATGCTCACACTGACACATCTGTAAAGCCACCAGGAGTTTTTGTGGCTCTTAGTGTCAAAAGCCAAGAAACAATGGAGAGTACTATATATATGGGAAACACTTTCATTCAAGCTTCTGCTAGAACTGAGTACAGCAGGAAAAGTCCTTTCACTAGGAAAGGCATAGGCAGTCTCTTCTAGGCCCTTCTTTTTGCTGTAGGGTGGAGGCACAATGGGGGCCTGTAAAAAAAGGGAGGAAAAAAAAGCAAGTAGGAAACAGGAGGGATGCCAGATTTCTCCTCCACCCCCAGGGGTAATGCTCTTCTGACACATTTCTTTGTGGAGGCTGGAGCTGCCAGCCTCAAACACTTGGTTCAGCAGCTCTCCAGGACAAGGTGGGTGACAGGCTATGACCATCTGCATCCCTCCCTGCCAGTAACATGGAATGCAACATGGGAAATGCTCCGCACCAGTAACACAGGGAGAATGAAGGGGCTGTAAAACGAGAATATTTGGGAAAATAGTGCAAGAAGAATGTTTTCTGACTGTTTTATAAAAGGATTAATATAAATTCCTGCTGCAGGAATGTTATAGCCTAGCTGAAGGTTTTTAGGCTAGAAACAACATTGGAAAAAATGCCAGAAAAACGACTGATAAAGCATTTAATAATAATCTGACAGTGAGTGAGAGAGGTTACTTTTTTTTTTTTTTTTTTTTTTGAGTTGTTGATAACTCTCATTTGGCTTCTTTTGAGATTTGGAACACAACTCCAAGCTTCAACATTGTCCACAAAACTCTGGGTTGCCTGGCACCCTATTGAACAAGCTGGCACATTATGTAAAAGCCCTGAGGTCCTCACCAGGCTACTGTGTGTGCTGCTGAGCAGTGTAAGGGATAGCAGCAACCTTGAAGGAAGACAAGCTTTCTGGTGACAGTCAGCTTGAAATGGTAGAATTTAGAAAGGAAACAGACAACTTTTTTTTCTGAGAAAACCTGCAGAAAAAAATATCATTCAGTCACTACAAAATATTTAAATTAAGAATGCAGCAAATTTCTGCTGAAGAAAGGATTTTACTTAAATCTTTTCCAAGTAGCTCTGGTAGACACTGCAGTTTCTGAATAATGTGAATAATGGTTTTCTTTTACAAAACCTGTTTAGCTTAAATATGAACAGCTAAAGTTGGGAGCTCTGTAATGGCATTACATTACTGTCATCTCCAGGAGTTAATTGCAGTGAGCAGTCCCACCCACTTTTAGAAGCAGATAGACAGGAGGAGAATGGAAGCCTTGGGAGCTGGGAGAAAGAAAGTGACATAACCGAAGGGGGAAGAATAAATGGTGAAACACATACTTCTGGGTTAGGCATGGCTGTGGGTTGTGGGAATAGAGATATCAGAACCCTGATTTGTGAGTTTTAATGGTTAAAGGTAAACAATATAGGGCAACTGGCTGTGCTGATAGGCATACACTCTGCTGAGCTACCTGGCAGATGCAGACTGCCTCAGCATTTAGGAATTAATTGCTTGGGCTCTGTAAGCAGTTAAACAAAGTAGAAGTGGTGATAGCTTCTTTAAAAAGAAATCAGATCAAGAGAAACACAGTGAAGAATAATACAGAGGTTAAGATCCATAGTGAGAATCAAGTTCTTCCTTTCCTGTTTCACCTTTCTCCCCTCTTTTCTCCCAGCTTCTGCTGTGGTGCCAATAGCAGTGAAGGGTTTTGAGCAAATGCTTTCAGCAGCCAGTCCTCTCTGCTCCTAAAGCTTGGACAGAGAGCACGAGAAACCCCTTTCACCTTCCTGTGGGACTTGGAAAGGAGTTTAGCACCCCTGTGCTGCTCATGCTGGTTCATTACAAGTGTACATCACTGGTAGAATCCCAGATTCCTTAACGTACTTAACGTACTGAGAGGAAAGCAAAAGACTGTGGCAGTCACTTACCATGATTAAACTTGTTAGATTGTTTTATTTTTTAACACTTTTTGATTTCGAATGTCAACTAGAAAAGCTCTAAAATTAATTTCTTTGCATTTTGAAATTGGTTGTTAAAGGAGCTGGTCTTTTGGGTTTGGTTTTGGTTTGGTGGTTTTTTTGACATTAAGGTCATACAAAACTGCAGAGACAGCGATCTGTAGGGCTTGTTCATGCCTGCCAGAATGGAAAATATTGAAAAATTGAAAGAAATATTTTGTCATTTAAAAAAAAGCATTCACTGGATGTTAAACTACTTATGGGTACCAGTTAGTGAAAGACTGCCAGTAAGTCAGCTCCAGTTAGCTAAAAAGAAGGGAATGCTGAAAAGGTAAACCCTTGTATTAATAAATGCAAGAAAATTGTGCAATATTGACATTTTCATTAACTGAGTCATTTTCTTTAACTCTCCAAATATGAAGAAAAGGCCAAACTCAGACTGTCAAAGTACTTTCGTAATTGCCAGTTGTTTAAAATGAGACTATAAGAAAGCCTACATGTCAGAGTTACTGTTTCAACACTTTTTGTGCACTTTAAAAGTAAAATGTAGTCATAAACTGGAAGATGTATGTATGTATGTCCTGTTTTCCTCTTGCATCATTGCAGCAGCATAGCTAAAAGTAATGGCTCTTCTTTCTGTGTTCCAAAGAAAAAGTTGTTTATTCTCCGCACCAAAGGAAATCAAAACCAGAAGCTGTATATTTACTGGAGGAACGAGACATGAGAACTGATGATGTTCTTTTCCCTGCTGCTTCCTGTCATAATTATTTCCAGTTTATTTTGTGAATGTATTCCAGGGTGGAAGGTTATGCATGGAGAAGTGCAGTAATCCAAAGCGCCCTGGCTCTCTCATGCTTGCATACTTTCTGAAATGCCTTCTGGCTAGAAGTGCATTTCCAGTTTCACCTCCATGGTAGTGATAGGGAGGGGACAATATTCTGTTTAAAAGATAATCTAGCCAGTACCAAGTTAGTCTTTTGAGAGTATCCATCGTGCAGTAGCTGCTTCTTGAATTCAGAGCATCACTGATGCAGTTTCTGTCCTGAGATTTCCACAAGTAATACAACTGGAGGAACTGAAAAGCTCAATTTTTGTAAGACTTGCTCATAATTCTTGATTATAACAGTGTCCTACATTACTTTGAAGACAGATTAGATAATACTGGAATGGGAAAAAAGCAGGAAAACGTGTCTGGATTTAGACTTTGTTAAGGGGGAAAAGAACAGATTAGTTTTATATGTATTTTGTTAAAATCAGGCTGAACTCTGCGTATAATAATACAGCGTCAAGTCTTCTGCTGTCACAGGCAATGACACTGTATAGCTAAGTCCACAAATATTTCCATCTCCTTTCCATCTTCAGTTGTTAGGTTTGCCTTGCTCTTGGTTTTCCAGGTATACCGATTGCCTGTGCAGGACTGCCACAAGTACTCAGACTGTGAGAAGTGTGCCCAAGCGAGGGATCCCTACTGCGGCTGGTGCGTGAGGGAGGGCAGGTGAGTGAGTGCTGCCAGCTGTGCCCAGCTGCAGGCAGTGCAGCTGCTCGGGTTTTGATGTGTGCTGTGGGTGCCTGCTTGGCATGGTGACCCCAGCTCCTCGTACTCAGCCTTACGCTCCTGACCGTCATTTAATTTTATCACATTGATACCGATATTGTGTGCGCACAAAAAAGTCCCCTTTGACTTCTTCAGATTTGATTCGTTTGGGAAAATAGATACTTTTCTGCTGGTACTGAGAATGATTATACATATTCTAACTATGTTTTATCACTCTTTGAACTGTACAGTCATGTGTTCTCCCAGAAAATAAAAAAAATGCTCCCTATTTCAAATTCAGAAACTATAGCATATATTTTAAGTGCATCAGGAAAGTGTAAAAAAGCATATAAGAGAAAAAACTGTTCCATGTCTAAAATAGAGTGTATAGCTCTAATGCTGGTTTTACATAAATATCATCTATCAAGACGTGTAGCTACAGGGAACCCTCACCTACCTGTAGGAGAGCAGAAAGTGACATCTTGCTGACTATCTGCAGAGGTTCACTGAATGAATATTCAAGCACATGTAAACTAGGACAGTGCTGAACAGCCCTGGAATGTCTCTCTTTACACTCTGCATTGATTGGAATGCCGAGAGGGAAGAGCCACCCTGCAGTTTTCTTTTTGACTACTAAACTAATTAACCCCTTGGCATGAGTGGTTGGGAATTTGTGATTCTAACTTCTTGCTGTTGGAACAAAGGGGCTGTTTAATTATAATATGCAGATGAATTTCAGGCTTCTAGTTTCCTGCCTGAAAATGCGAACTATCGCATTAGGTTACCTATCAGCCTGATGTAGCATAATATGGAGCACTGCAGAGAAACTTACAGTGCTATGTGCAGGTTTATGTAATTTACTGTAACTCTTTCAGCCTGGGGTTTCAGTTGCTGTGGATGAAACCTGAGAATTTGGAATGTAACCTCAAACTCCTCCTGGGCTGCTGGGAGTTGAAGGCTTTGGCATATATCATAGAAAAGGCAATTTTCCTTAGATTTCCCTTCAGGTTTCTGATATGACCGCTGACCTCAATATCTCAAAATATTAATGGTTTCTGAGAACAGGTAAATGTGAATTTTCACATTTGCTAGTATTTCCAAAGGGGAGAAAAAAGTGTTTCATTTCTAAGTTTCAGTTCTGTCTCATGATAACACATAGCAGTTAATAGTGTGTTTAGGGGTATGTTACGTGAATGTAGATTCTGTATGTAAATGATTTGTTTCAAGGAGGCTTGATAGAGCTGTGCAACAACTGCACTGTATTAAAGCCCCTGATGAGTTAATAGTCAACTTTCTGCTACAGGAGACAGACATCCTACAGCATTTTCTCTTAAACTTTGCACAGAATGGAAAGCATACACATGAGACTGTCCCCACCTCAATAAGCTTTTGTAGCCACATGTGCAGTTTCTGTACTGCAGCATTTCTTCCTGTAGTTGAGCTGGGAAAATCTCCCAGTGTTTTTGGTGAGGCTGTACAACTGCTCTTATGTTCCCATAATTGTAACACTGCCTTGGCAGGGAGAGGTCTTAAAAAGTGGCAGGAGTTAATGAAACCATTCCCTACAAAAATGACATTTCTAGTGCTGGGCTTACACAGAAGCTCTCCACAAGCTTGTATGCCCCAGCAACACTTCTCTGTTGCATCTTGGTCTCTTGAGTGTTGTGTCTCATCAGTGGCAACACATAGGTGTCTGCCATTTGACCTGCAGAAAAAAACAGTCTGTGCTTTCTCATTCAGGATTTTGTTATATATTGCAATGAAGATTATCAGCTTGATTTCAGATGGCTCCGCTGCCCAATGGTTCCTGTGCTGTCACTCCTCTGTATGAATTTGGGTTGTCTAATTCAAGGCACTGTCCAAAATAGTATAGGCACTTGCTTTTGACATGTCAAACTATCAGTTGTAATTACACCACTTAGTCTGTTAAAAATTCTCTAATAGCAACCCCTTTAGTCAATATTAAAGCAAATTTGTAGTCATCTTGTGTTGTAATTTCAGTCTCTAATAATGAAACTGTTGGATAGTTCAGAGAAAGCAGACTCCAGCTATAATACTGCTTTGGGTTTTGTTCATTTTTTTTCAGGTGCACAAAGAAGGCAGATTGTGGAACAGCTGATAAGGAGAACCACTGGCTGTGGAGTCCAAGTGGCACATGTGTGACTATCATTAGTGCAGACCCTCTAAATATGAGTCGCAGAGCTCCCACTAAGGTATAACAGGAAAATGCTTTCCATAAATATTCTTTAAGCACATTGATGTGAATACCAGAAAGATGAATATCTGCATTTCTTTATGCACAGTGGAGACTAGGAGCAGGAAACTGTTTTGGTATCTCAGTTTCTGTCATTTCTGGCAGTGCTCTTTCTTGCCTGCTGTTCTTGCAGGTTGAGTTCACGTTTTTGACCTCTGTAAACTAAAGTGTTGCACTAATATGGATGATAAAGCACCTACACTTAGCTGAATATTATGAAAGTGTTGCACAGTGTTGTATAACCCATAAAAAGTAATTGGTAGGGGAGATTTCATGCTGCCCTTTCAGCTTACTTGAGCATGAACTTAAGTAAGCAGTGAAGCTATAAGCTGTTGCTTTAAAATCAGCAGTGGATTTGCCTACACAGCGAAGTTCTGTCTGGATACATGGAGAAGGTAAATTCAGCATGCAAAATGACTCTGTGGCAATAAAACTGCAAAACTGAGGTTGTGTGTGTGTGATTAGGGTGTCATAGCTTGCTCTAATTCCAAATGGAGCATGCCAGTGCAGGCTGAGTGCTTCCTGGGGTGTTCAGCAAGTAAAATCTATAAAATGGCTTTTAATTCCTCTTAATCAGACATAAAGACACTTTCTTTCAAGTAATTTCAATTCCATTTCTAAATGACGTAGACTGCATTGTGTTAAGGCCATTTCTGTGTTGAATAAAAATATTAGTAGAGTGTAACTGGTTTCAGTGAGAAAGGGATAATTGTCTTTTCTACTGGCAATACAAAATGGAAAAAGTTAAAGTGTATAATTAACACACTTGAAATATTAAGTCAAGAACAGCATCCCAAATTTCATCTCAATTGTTTTCTCTTTCCTTGCTAAATTTTCCCATCTTATTTTGCATTTAGTTTTTCAAGTGCTTTCTTTCTCTGAGGAGGCTAAGATCTCACCACCGCTCAGAAATCCTTTTTCAGCATTGGATTTTTTGCATTTACATGGAGTCTTGAGGAAGCCACTTTTCTGTTCATCCCTTTCAAACTCCAGCATTTCCAGCCTATCCAGCTCTGTTTTCATTATTCACTAAGAACATCTAAGGTTAATGTAACATTAATTAATTTTGTCAGGGTTTAAGTGTTAACCACTCTGTTTATTGTTACTAAACTGGATGCTGAGGACAAGAATAAAAGGTTTTGGCTTCATCTGTACAGGCAATTTTGTTCTGATCTAATGCATTGACAGGATAAGAGATTTTTGTGTCAGTCTAATTCAACTAAGATCCAGCCTGGAAAAATTGGTAGAGGTTTAAGGAGAAAAGATTACCAGATGGGAAGAAGTAAAAATTGAAAAGGAGAGCCATGTTCTGTGATGCTAGCTAAAATATCACCTTTGAAATTTAAATTCTCCAAGTCTTACTGGATCGTAGCTCATTTCTTCCAAATATTTTACCTTTTTAAATTTTTGTTTCCAGGTGGAACTGACTGTAAGTCCACTGCCAACTTTGACTGAGAGTGACAAGGTTTGCTGTACATTTGGTGAAACAGTGCATTCTGCTCAGTTGAAAGAGGGGGTTATTATCTGTGATCCCCCTGATATAATTCCTCCAACGCCAAAACATCAAGGTAAAGAAATATTGCTACCCTATATGGATAATAAAAGAACATTGACTGCTGTTTCCAGTGTTATGCTCTTATATGAGGTGCTTACAAGGTGGGGTTTTTTCCTCTTCCAGTCCTTTTCCCCAAATAGTCTGTTGCTGAACTCACAATTTGCTCAAACTTTTTCTGTTGATATATTTACAAGATGTAGCATTCCCAGCATTTCTGCTGGGAACCTGAAACAGTAGCTTGGTAGAGACATAGACATGGAGTCAGAGAGGTGCTATTCTGTGTCCCAAACAAACAAAACCCAGTTACTCTAAACTAAGCCTAAGCACTCTGATTTGTGGGGACAGAAGAGATTTATACCTACTTCAGCTGTCAAGGAGTTCATGGCTGACTTCTCAGTTTTGCTGCGGTCAACAGTACTTAAATGGTTTTTTTGTCTGGTTCATGTTACAAGGCTATCCTTTCTAGCATACAGCCTTCTGCCTCTTTTTCTGTATGTCCTCCAGCTTCTGCAGCAGTAAGCCTGGTGGAAAAATACTTGATCATATAATTAAAGACTGCATCATTGTACTCAACCACTGATTATAGGCCTACGGTCTCTTGCCAGCCATAATTCCGTGCAATTTCCTAGAGAGTGATTGTTCATGCTTTAATTCATACATTTTGATGTATAAACACATGGAATGAAACTCACTACACAACACTGTTTATTATGTATCAAGTTTAAAAATCTGAAGAGAAATTACAAGCAAAAAGCATGTGCTCTTACAGCTTGCAGACATACCCCTGAGGATAAGTCTTTTACATGTATCATAACAGTCATGAACTGTCAAAGTGGTACTTGGAAGCTCTTTTTAAGATAAGTTTCAATTCTCCTAAGGCTGAAACAGGTAAAAATCTAATTTTCGTTGCAGGGAGAGTAATTACATTAAAATCTCATTATTGAGTTTTACACTAGCTAGAGTATGTCATGGTGTCAGATTCTGCTAAGTGTTAAAGCAGCACTCTGTTATTTAGGGCCAATTCACATTCCCTAAATATTCTGTATAGCAGGACATAAAGCAATGGGGTTCATAAATGTGATATCTTGATGCCGTCCAGCATTAAATGTAAGACTAGAAGCCTGTCAGAGGAGGCATTAGAGTAAGCAAGTCATCTAGAAATAATATGACCCTCTGAGTTGGTTGCAGATCTGAAAGGATGTTCAAAAGTAACATTAGGGTGCTCAGAAATTCAGCAGACACCGGGAGAAGGCAGGCAGCTGCAAGCATTCACAGAATCACTGAATTTTTAGGGTCAGAAGGGACCTGGGGAGGTTACCTAGTGTAACCCCCCTGGCTAAAGCAGGTTCACCTAAACCAGATAGTACAGCATCTCATCCAGGTGGGTTTTGAATGTCTCCAGAGAAGGAGACTTCACAACCACTCTGGGCACTATTCCAGTGCTCTGTCACCCTCAAAGCAAAGATGTTTGTCTTCCTGTTCAGATGGACCCTCCTGTGTTTGTTGCCCTTGCTCCTTGTTCTGTCTGAACAGAGTCTGGCCCCATCCTTTTGACACCTGTCCTTAAGATATTTGTATGCATGGTATTTGTATGTTCCTGGCAGCACGTGACAAAAAGTCCCGAGCCATCCAGTTGCTGTTAAGAAGCCCTATTGATGTTGGAAATGTCTGGGTTACTTTGGTTGTGGTTGGTTGGTTCCAAAAGGAATTTCTAGTAAGGATGCCTTTTCTCAGTCCTGTTGTTAGGAAATCCCCTGTCATTCCTATGAGTCTGAAATAATTCAAGGGGACCCACTGCAGGCAGAGGTAACTTCCAGCCAAGCAGCTGATGGTCTTCCAAGAACCTGTTCAAGGAAAGCAGAGTTTGAAATTGCTCAATAGCTTGTGAAATAGCTTATCGTAAGGGCTTAATGATTTCTGCAAAAGGTATTTCAAACAGTTTCACTCTTTAGTAATAATCCAGACAAGAAGTACATTTGTGGAGAAATCATGTATGGCAAACTGAAGCTCACAAGTGCCTGTGGTAACAGTGTTGCAGGCACTGTTGGGCATTAACCACAAAGATCACTCGCTTGAATTCACATGACAACATTTTTAATTCACAAATGAAAGAAGTAATTTTACATGCAGACATATTCATATTTAAGACAATGTTTTATTTAAAATGACTGTTCTTCTGCCAGTTTTCATCTGCGTTCAATTATGTCCTTATTCAGTTTTCCTTGTTCTTCTAGACTCTTTAAAATTCTAGCATGATGATAGCACCACTGAAAAACATTTCCATAAAACAAAGCTGTTCTTTAATTTTGCTTCTTCCCTTTTTTCTCTCTCTGCTTTTCTTCTGAGAACCATGTGCTGAAAAATTTCGTAAAGCTTAAAAAGACAAAACAGAACTTGCAGACTTAAAGTCATGAGATCCAGAGTGTCAACAGTATAGTTAAATATTTGCTTATGTCCTGTAAAATAATAAAAATTTTAACATTGTATGATTCAGCACAAGAGCTGAAGAATTCAACAACCACTTGGATAATTTTTTTTCTTTTGTGATAGATCATGTTTCAGTTCCACTTCAGTTAACCTTTGAAAAGAACAAGATTTTTTTTGCATCACATACTTACCCTTTTTATGACTGTGAAGAAGCAATGAATCTTATTGAAAATCAGCCGTAAGTATTTCAGCTTCTTAAGGGTTTAGATCCTGTAGCTTTGTGTTAGGCAACTGGCACCTGAATAACTCAATAATTTCATAATTAAGCCTTTGGCCCTCAAAATTTGCCAGTGTCCAAATGCTTTTTCTTACATTTTAATGGAGTTTAAAAATGGTTGAAGGGCACCTGGTGAGCCAGCAACATAAAGCATGGAGTAGAAATATTCATGGCACATATAATTAAGGCCAGTTCATTTTGTTGCCATTTCTATAGCTGCTAATGTGTCTGCAGGTGAGCAACATGGACATCTGTGTGCCTACTTGTTCCCTGTAATGATAGTAGTTTGGTGCTTTGGGTTGCAGTGCATTCAAATAGGGCAGGTGCAGCCAGCCCAAACCCTTTGTTCATCCTTGTGTGTGAAGGTTGGTCAATATCGTTTCCAGTCGTCTCAGGCTTGATCTCAAAGTTTTTGCAAATGCTGTGGTTTTCTGATCCTTGCTTAAATATTTATTTAAGGGATAAAATAGCTTTTTGGGGTTCTTGAACTGTTCTTATGAAGTTTTGAGCTTAATATAGTAAGGACACTATAGCAGAGTGATCTACCCTCCATGAATATGGCATTTCATTTACTTATCTTGTTAGTGAGGGGAAAAAGCCTGACAATTTGTCATGACTACCATGTTATATTTGTAGATGTTATTCCTGTGCAAGCAATAGATGGAATTGCCAGTGGGACTGGAAGAGACATATCTGTGAAGAGTCCTCTTCAGTACAGGATGTGATTAAACAAAATATGGTAATGTTTAAAAATAAGGTTATTAGGGTTTTTATTAGAACACTTCAATATTTTGTTTGCTGTATCTCTCATATCAGTTGGTTGAATTAGAGATTTGAAAATGATTCTAAAGTTAACTCCAGAAGTGTAAGGTGGTTTTTTTAGTGACAGTGCGGGAGTAGGAATTCAAGGGTGTGATTGAGGAGGGGCAGTGAGACTGAATAACTCCTGAAAGGATATTTCTGTTCCTTTTACTATTTTGTTTCAATGGGAGGAACAAGATTTCAAGGCAGGGAGAGATAATCACCCACAGCTTTGACATACGCTGCAGTCATTTTTAGCATGTCTAATTTGAAAGGGTGTAATCAAATCTGTCACTGTATTTTAAGCATGAAGTTTTTCAGAACAATCATTCTATTGTCCAAAGGCCATTGGAGCTTGTTGTGATAAGATTTTTTGCTTGTAATAACATATAAAATGTTTCTCTCCCCAGGAAGGAGAATGCCCACAGTTTCTAAACCCTGACCCTTCAATAATACCTATGGCGTACCAAACAACTGTGTATTTTGAGGGAAAACATCTAGATTATTATCAGGTAAGCAGATTAATTCAAAGCTAGCTGTCATTTGAATGCCTCTTAAACTGCATCCACACCCCTAAACTAAAGCATTAGTTCATGTGCCTTGGAGATCCTGCTTGGAATTTAAAGAAAGAAAAGAGCTACACATTCAAGTTTGATATAATATTGGTTACTGTGGTAGAGTCGTCACCAAGGGAGAATCAGAGCTGGAGAAAATACTCTAACTCCTAAAATGGAGGGGGCATTTTAAAGAATGTAAGTTGGACCTTTTAAAACACTGGACAATTATTTTTCATGTAATGAAATGAGAGGACTTGTAGGAATTGTAGGAATTTCACATCTTTTTCTAATTAAATACTTGGTGGTTTTGTTGCCATTGTTCTAGAATGACATCACTCTGTGTGCTTAATTCAGTTTTCACCTTTCAAACACAAAAATGCACTCAGACCTTAAATGTTTCTTAGTTTGGATAAAGTAATCTTTTGCTCTTTTGTGTGTTTGTGTGACCATCAAACCAGAGGATCAGGTATATTCTCACCCACAGCAAAGGCTTCTCTTTCTTAGTACTTGCTTCCAGAAAATAAATTACAAATCTTCTAAGTCAGATAGACCCTAGGGTTTTAATTGCTTTATAGCCTAGGCAATGCATAAAATGTTATTGTTAGTTGGATAAAAATGAAGCTTAAAAACCATTTTTAGGTGATAGCTCAAGTATTGCATCAGTTTCTATTCTTTGTTTCTTTGTGTTGTCTTTGTATAAATGTGAATTGATGATAGATGCACTGGGGAATGCATCGATTTCTTTAACTACTGGCCATCTATCAAGGAACGAAGGCTCTTATTTTTTGAGGTTTTTTTTTTTCTTTTTCAAATTGAATTAGTGTATAGCTTCTAAATTCCTTCTATCACCTTTGCTATTCCTGCCAAGGGATGGAAAAGGGTCAGCAGGCCTGAAGAGTTGCAATGTAAGAAGGGCACTCAGAGAAGTGCAAAAAGCAACCCATAAGCACTGTATGAAAACCACGATGCATGTCACTACTACAGACATATATGAAAACTGTGCTATAAAAACATATGTTCAAAAATAAACATTTTTGTTTTAAGACCTTAAAATATATGCAGAGAGTGAAATGCAAATTTGGCAAATTTGGTCTGTTCTCCAAGATGCCAGGGCTGGTCCCTGGTAGGACATCTAGCTCTGTGCAACATGTGGTACACAACACCTCTCTGAAACCTACAGCTCTCTTTGCTAAAAATTGAAAAGTATTCCAGAGATTATACTTTTATTTCTTTTGTTTATCATTGTGAAGAGCTGTTTTTCTGCCCAAGAGGCAAATCATTTCCTGCTCCCTTGATATAATTGGAAAAGCCCTTTCTCTCTCTAGAGGAAATTCAGGGCAGATGCATAATCTAGATGTGCTGAATTTGACTTCTAGTGGACCCTTGTCCTCCAAGGAGAAACAGCAGCAGGAATGCAAAAACGACTTCATCTAGTTTATTATTCTGTGAATAAGCACTTTAATCTTTATGAACTACTAGTAACAAAAAGGGAATGGAGAAAAGGCTGCTGGACATTTTTAATTCTGTGAGATATCAATTGCATTTAACAAATGCAAAGACACATCCTGTGGATTGGATGCTTTGTCATGGGTGGCAATGTTTAAGTTTGCCTACAGAATGTATTTATTTAACTTGGAACTGGGAAGGCTTACGAGGAGTTCAAGTCTCTGTAAGAAGTCAAGGTGAATGCACAGTCCCAAAACTGGAAAGATGCTGGAGAGCAGTGAGTGTCAAATGATGTCAGAGTAATTTTTCTTGGGTGGGAGCAATGTGAAAATGTCATCTCTGTCATGGGATCAGCTCCATATTTCCTGGTACAGAGGTGCGTTTTTAAGTCAAAACAAGAATGCCTTTAGTGACAGGACTTGAATAGACACACACAGTGACTGCAGCTGTATACACAGGCCTCTAATATATGTGGTAACAGACAAATAAGGCATGAAATAGTTGTAATCATACAGGCACTCATGCCTGTGGGGTCATGCTATCTGAAGCAGTAACTTTGATGACTGAAAGTTCATTTGAGTAAGGGCATAACTTACACTCAGCCTTTGGTAAACATTTCATGGAAAACAGGGTGGCTCAGGAGAAACCATGGATGGATATTTTGTATGGGTTGGCCCACAGCCCAAACGCTAAATAGTATTTGGCTTCTCATGTGGAACAATTTTGCCACAGGATATGCTGGGCATTACAGCATGTTTGAAGCTAGCAGTCATGCAGCTATGAGCACATTTAAGGTCTTTATTGATTAGGACATTGGTATATCCATTTTCCTCCTATTTTCCTTGCCTAATTCTTGCTTAGCAAAAGCAAAAAATTAATGTTGTGATGTCACTTTGAACTACGGGTTTTATTATCTTGTTTTAATCTGTGCTTTACTTAAAAGGGTGTTGCACACCCAGCCTTACCATGGGTGACTAAGTGCACTATCCAACATTGTGCATATAAGCATCTTCATCTCTAGGTGGAGATGAACAGTGAAGGGCTTACTTTAGTGAGTAGGAGAGGTAAATGGCTTTAAAAATGCTATTGCAGAACTATATCAAGAATTATTTCTATACTGGAACTATAGAAACTATACTGGAAGTGCTGTACTTCCACTGAGGATGGAAGTATAACTTTACAGATTTTGTATGCTCCTCTTAACTTGTACATGCTTAAAGTACCATGAATAAGTCTTCTCATAATAGCTTCCACTGGAGGGAAATAGCCTGAAAGAGGAGGAGCTGTTGACTATTCTTCTGCCCCTCCTTCCTCTGAAAGAATTTCAGTAGGAAGGAGAGATAAATCCAAGCTGTTGTCATTCTTCTGGGAATAGCCCCATCCAGGACAGGCAGAGGGAGGAAAGTTTAGTATACTGATCAGTCATATTGCATGCAATTTCTGGGAGGCATTCTCCAGCTGAGTCCTTGAAAGATTGGCACAGTAGGAGAGACAGATGTACCAGCATCAAGATAACCTTATTAGCCTGCCAAAGATTGTCGTTAAAAGTAATTTCCCATTTGGATTTGTCTTTGTCATGTGTGTCTGATGTGTAACCTGCTTCCTAGTGTTTGCTACACATCTCTTGCACCAAAACTACTGACTGTGAGCTCTGTGGCCTTCAGCTCAAGAGCCTGGTATAGCAACTCCTGATTGCAATGCACTCCAGGTATCAGCTGTCACACACACCAAAGCTCTCCTCCTCTCCCAGAGCCTGCTGTTAAGCATGTGGGAAAGCCTTATACAGGAGCAGCAGAATTTGAACACTTTTGAAAAATACGTGTTATATTAAAATATGTGTGGCAAGGAAAATGAGGCATCATTCCTATTAAATATATATATATATATATTTGTGTAAGGAGATGCTTTAAAACTTGGACTACATAGATGTTTTCTGTAAGGCTGAATGGGCTGTAAATTTTCAGACAAGGCTTTTCAGAGCTCAGTCAGTAGCTTATTTTCTATATGTAGATTCCTAGAAGGAAGAAGTAAAAGGTTTGTTTTCCTCTATAAAATAACCACCCAGAGCCTCAAGTCAGGTCTTTTATCTGGTTTCCTCCTCAGCCCCAAACCTTGGTGGGCTCATGTCCCCTGCCCAACCTGTCACAGTGAAGGTGCAGCAGGAAAGCTTTCCACTGCATTAATTAGATAAACCTGGTGACCCTGGAGTTACCTCTGATTCCAACATTGAAGAAGTAGCTACAAATTAAAAAGATAAGCTGCTCATACACAAGATTTAGATGATAGCAGGAGACAATGTACTTGATCTTTGGAGCAGAAAAGAGGAATCAAGTAACCATTATTTTTTTGCCTTGTGCACTCCAAGACTCAGATGGGTCTGGTCAAAACCAGGGTCTAGTTCTTTACAACCACAGTGAAGTTCTCAAGAAGTCCAGCAAGGCCACTGAGAAGGTCCTGCACTGGGATCAATGCAGACTGAGGGTTGAATGGATTGAGAGTAGCCCTGTGGAGAAGGACTTGAGAATGAAACATTAGATGTGAGCTGGCAGTGTGCACTTGCAGCCTGAAAAACCAGTAGTATCCTGGGCTGCATCAAAAGAAGTGTGGCCAGCAGGTTGAGGGAGGTGATTTGTCTTCCTCCAGTCCACTCTCCTGAAACTTAAGCTGGAGTATAGCATCCAGCTCTGGCGTTTCCAGTACAAGAAAGATAGAGACTTGTTGGAATGGGTCCAGGGAAGAGACATGGAAATGATCAGAGAGAAGGTGAGAGCTGGAGAAAATACTCATCTCCTGTGAAGAAAATACTCATCTCCTGTGAAGAAAAACTGACAGAGTTAAGGTGGTTCAGCCGGGAGAAGTCTCCTGAGAGACAGTTTTGTGGACTTTCAACATATAAAGGGGGCTTATAAGAAAGATGGGGAGAGACATTTTACCAGGGCCTGTAGGTTCAGAAAAAGGGGCAACATTTTTTAAACTGAAAGAGAGTAGGTTTACATAGATAAGGAAGAAATATTTTACAAGGACGATTGTGAGACTGGAACAGGTTGCCCAAGGAACTTGTGTGTACCTCATCCCTAGAAATATTCAAGGCCAGGTTGTATGGGGCTTTGAACTACCTGGTCTAGGGAAAGATGTCCCTGCCTATGTCAGGATTGTTGGACTAGATGGTCTTTGAAGGTCCCTTCCAACCCAAACCACTTTGTGATTCTGTAAAGGTGAAGGTTGTCTTGTCCCCAAGTGAGTTGTCATTTCGTAAGTCTTTACCAACATTACTGTCCGAAAATATCCTTGCTACTCACTTCTTTCTAATATTCTTCTGGCAAAGCTGTTTGCATGTCTGTCCTAAGTGCAGAAGAATGACCCAGCACAGAAACAATGTCATGGGATGAGGTTTTTAGCCAGCTAAGTTCTGTGACTGAATCACAGAACAGCCAAGCTGAGAGTTTTGTCAATGAAGTGAAGGTCAGTATGTGCTACAGACTTAAGACAGGAATTAATAGATTTAGGATTTAGGGAGAAGAGAGGGGAAGAAGATGTCTAGGAGGTAGGAATACACTTCAATTAGTGCTGCCATCGAAGGCTGTCCTATGAAAATACAGCTGGAGTCATGGTAAGGCAGGAGAAAGGCAGCAAGAGCTGAGACATGTTCATTCCAGTTTCCCATGCAACTCTTGCATTGATGCTCTGCCCAGAATCCCTACAGAGAAAGTCTTTAAGGGCAGAACTCACACAGCTCTGTTAATGACACATCTGATGTGTGAAGCCATCCAGTATTCACATCTCTTAGCTTTTTCTTATTGCTCACTAAAACAGAGTGCTATATATGACCTTGCTTTCCTTGAACTTCTTGGTGTGCCTGTCATGAATGAACGTTGGAGGAGTGCAGCAAAGTCACAGTTGCTCTGGCTCAGCTTTTCACTATCAATGCTTTAGAAGATGACTGTAACCAGTCCATTTGGATTTAATTACTTCCAGTGCTGAACAGGATATCTCCTGGTGATATTTTACTATGCTTGGTGATGTTATACAAATTCTAAACTGAAATTTTCTCATCCTTAGGATAAAACATTTCTGGTTGGAAACAGCCAATTTGAATTTGAAGCTTCTGTTGATGAGTCAGATGAAGGAAAATTTTCATTTGTGAGTAAAGAGGTAAATGTGAAAATATGATTCACCTACCAAATATGCTCAGTTCTTCTTCTAAACTGTTCCAGTAACCACATGTGTCCAGAATTATACAGGTAATATGTATTTCCCTCAGAAAAGAAAGTCATCTCTGGTGGATATTCTCCAGTAGTAGTCAAAGGCTACAGTTTTGGCCCAGAGCTCCTGAAGTCTCCCCTCAAAGCCCTCAATCTTTCTCCTTGATTTCTCTACCTGTGTAACGCATGGAATTATGGAACTGTCTCTGGAGGAATTTGAGACCACTACTGTTTTATTCTTCACTTTTTATGCAATCTAGTGAAATCATTTAGGATAAAATGCAAGAATTTCAGTGCTCTCCCTCTCCACACTCCAATTCATTATCTTTCCCATTTTGTATCTGTAAAAATGGGAATGGTAAGGATGGTAATGATATGGTGTTACTTGGCTACCTAGTAGTTATGCTTCTTTCACTGTTGCTTGTTTCTGAGAGAGGAAATAGTATTTTAAAAATAGTCTATTTTCTAAGCTCAATGTTTGACTCACAAATCCTATGCTGACTTTAAAATTTGTCTTACAAGCTCACTAACAGTAGTTCTTAAAATGAGCATTTATGCATCATCTGTGCCTAGCACAAAGCTTTTGCATTATAAAATGTCTGTATTTTTATTTGTTCTTCTTGTTTCCCAACAACTCTCATTGCTGCTTTTTCAGCATGAGCAGAAGCTCATGTCTTGGAGCATGTGAACCTTGCAATTTGGCTGTAAAATGAGGAGGTTGCACTGCAAAAGATGCAAGAGATTACCCCTCCGTGTGGTGCAAGTCTGCTGTGCCCACAGAAGTAATGGGGCCAGATGGTGTGGGAAGGGAGAACTCAGCAGGGTCAGCAGCTATACTTATTGCCTCTGAACAGCAATTTTGCTGCTTTGATACTTATAACCAAATGTAAATTAAATTAATGAAAAGCGAGTATTCAGATATTGCTGTCCCTTGGTACTTGAAAATTCTGATTGTGAAGGATTAGGTTCATTAAAACATTTTTCTATAAATGTATTTGCCCAAGATGAAAAAAGGCCATAAGGCTTGGGATAGTTTCTAAAACCTTCACAGGTCTGATTATTGAGAATCATAGAAAATGCATGAAATTAACCTTGCCAAATGAAGGTATAAATATCTCTATTATGTCATCTTTTCCAGTTCTCCTATAGTGCAAATGAGACCCTACAACTTAACTTATCCATAAAAATGGATAACATCAAGATTGACAGCAAACTGGTGGGTAAGTATGAAATACGGGATTAAAGGGAGATTAATTACAGTAAGCATAAATCTATTCCTTCATAATTTGAAGTCTTGTTAATAAGAATGTTTGTAGGTTTTACTGGTTTGGGTGAAACAATTAAATCTGACAGATCAAAAGTTATTAATACTAAACTGATGCATTAAACATCTGTGTTGTCAGCAAGTTTGCCAAGTGACACCAAGATATGTGGTGCAGCTGACATGCTGGAGAGAAGGGATGGCATCCAGAGGGACTTTGATGGGCATGAGAGGTGGACCTGTGCAAATCTCATGAGGATCAACAAGGCCAAGTGCAGGGTCCTGCACATGGGTTGAGGAAATCCCAAGCACAAATACAAGCTAGCATATGAAGGGATTGAGAGCAGTCCTGCAGGTCAGGACTTGGGCATGAAAAGCTGGACCCAGCAGCATATGGGTGCAGCCCAGAAAGCCAATCCAATATCCTGGACTGGATCAAAAGCAGCGTGGAAAGCAAGGCAAGAAAGGGGATTCTCTCCCTCTACTCCACTCTCATGAAACCCCATCTGGAGTCTGCATCCAGCCCTGGGCCTGCCACATAAGAAGGACAGGGACCTGTTGGAATGAGTACAGAGTAGGAAGCGCCACAAAGATGATCAGAGGGCTGGAGCACCTCTTCTATGAGGAAAGGCTGAGAGAGTTGGGGTTGTTCAGCCTGGAGAAGAGAAGGTTCCAGGGAGACCTTATTGCAATTTTTCAGTACCTAAAGGTCACTTATAAAAAGGATAAGGACAACATTTTTTGCAGGAACTGTTGCAATAGGATAAGGGGTAATGGTTTTACACTGAAAGAGGGTAGATTTAGACTAGATATAAGGAAGAAGTTTTTTACAGTGAGGCTGGTGAAACACTGGCACAGGTTGCTGTGCTGGTTTCAGCTGGGATGGAGTTAATTTTCTTCACAGTGGCTAGTACAGGGCTATGTTATGGATACCAGAGAGATGGTAGGTGCCCCATGCCTGGAAACATTGAGGTTCAGGCTGGATGTGCCTCTCTGTAGAATCATAGAATAACAGAACCACAGAATATCCTGAGTTGGAAAGGACCCACAAGGATCAAGTCCAACTCCTGCTGTACACAGGACAATCTCAAAAATCACTTGATCTTGTTGAAGACATCCCTGCTCATAGCAGAAATTTGGACTAGGTGACCTTTAAGGTCTCTTCCAACCCAAAGTATTCCGATTTTATGATTCTATGATTTTTGAGATTGCTTTTGCTCTGAAGTGCACTCCTAATAGCAAAGCTTCCCAGTTCATACTTAAGTATGAAAATTAAATACTTAAGTATTTTGATTTTTTTTTCAACATCCTTTTCCTTTCCTCAATGAACTTTCCTTGTCAAACAGCAGAAAGAGGATCCTTCTCACAGCCACTCATATGGACTTCACCTGAAATCTCATCTCTTAGCTGTGTCTCAGTTCAGACAGGTTCTGCAATGCCTATGTCAGCTGGCAATCAGGAAAACACAGAAACATTCAGTGTGTTTTCAGCTCATCACTGTATTCATTTATTTCTATTAAAAATAAATTTAAAATTATAGTACGAAGACTTGATCTCTGATAAAAATCCCTTTATGAATATAAATTTCATTTCTTTTCAACATACAATAATGAAGCAATTATGTCTTTAAGCCTAGTCCTGAGCTGAGGCAAGAAAGCTCCTTTAAAATCAGTGGAGCAGTATCTAGAAGCTGAGACCTACCTTACACATCTTTGAACTGACATTTAAGGCAGAATATTACAAAAGCTATGAGGCAACCCTCTTGTTACTTGCATGATGAGTCAACATCAGGAAAATACTAGTACCCCAAGTAATTTCCTCTGCAGATTAAATCTTCAGACTATATTTTTCCAACTGTACAATATTTAAACTTACTGCCTTTCATATTGGCAGCATGAACTATGTTTTTAGAAGATTTTCCTTATGGTTCTGTGTGCAGTGTTAAAAGACTTAAAAGAGGAACTGGCATGAATGTAATAGGGAGGTCATATTACAATCCCACAGTCTTAATTTCCATTCCAGAGGCTGTTGTGTTTAAAACTGCAAAATTTTGACCAAATATTCCCAACATCTTTTTTCCAAGTCAGAGAAAAACATTAAAAACAAACAAACAAAAAAGTAGCTAAATGACTGAAGAAATGTTATCATTCAAATTGAAATATAGAACCTTTGAAAGAGGGGAATTGAAAAATTATCAACAGATGTCTCTTTTTAGTATAAAAGGGATTTTTTAATCCAAATTCTTTCTGACTTTCAGACTCCCTTGCCGTATGAAATCCAGAGCGTAATATGTTTTTATGCATCTTGAAAAGAATTGGCTTTGGGTATATGGCTGCTGCTGAGAAGCACCTTTGAACCTGCCAGTGAAAGAGCCCTTTCTTTGTATAACACTTAGTGAATACTAAGTTATGATAGCATTTTTACATCTCGAGCCGTCAGGAGTTCTGAACAGTGTGAAATCCAATATATTCCTTTTATCCTTTGTCCTTTTTATCAATGATATCACAGCTGGTATCTCAAGGTGATGGATAAGAGTCTGAATCTAGTGAGTGGCTTGCTGCTGGTACATATAATGAGCTGATCAGTGAACAAGGGGAGTGGTTAATGCTTTAAGGCCATGGCTTCATTGTATTTATGCAACTGGATGTGAGGGACATCAAGATTTTGCAGTGCTGACATTGTTTACTGAGGGGTGGAATAAGAATCCCTGTCCAGCCAATAAAGGATAATAAATTCAGTAAACATATTCCCGTGCTGTACCTGGTGGCCATATGGTCATCTGGGTGGGAAACACCAGGTTTAGGAAGGCAAGGGGAAGATTTGCTCAACAGTATTTCCTGTTCAAGTGTCTGTGCAGTAGCAATCTTTCAGAGTGCTGAAATAAGAAAGCAGTCTGGTTCCTATAAAAGTGATTCGCAGCAAGGAAACTTTTCCTTGCCACTGTCCACAAAGCAAACAACAGCATACCAGGGCTGTCAGTCCGGTGCTTTTCCCCAGGACTATGTCTACATCCAAGAGACAGAGTGGATAACTGGCACACAAACTGCAGGAAATACTGCTTGGTTTATGTTTGTTGCTCAGTGCCTTCCATATTGATGTGCTCAGTTTATGAAGCAAATGATGCCACTTTGTGCTCTTCAATTCCTTGGAAATTCAAGACAGAGACTGAATCAAATGGATGCATTTTTATAAATGCCAAAGTCCCTCACTTTTGCATACACCTCTAATAATACTTCAGCTGATTTTGTGCTGGTAAAGCTATTTGAAATCAAGTGGATATGCTGACTAGAGGTAGGAAGGGTTAAAATCAGGGTTCATCATTGCATTAACTCTTCATTAAAGGGAAAGGAAAACTAGCTGTGAAACTGAGTGCTGAGGGTTTTAAACATACACCATTTAGAGAAAAACTGCCTGTATGGGATTACATGTTCTCCTGCAAGTGGCAGAGACTAGCCAAGATTTGAGCATCTGCAATATTGTTCATGCCTAGCAGGGGAATAAGGCCACTGCTGAAAAAATAATGGAAAAGTAGCATTCTCATTTTACTTTTTCATTTCACTAGAAATCTGACATGGTAGTGTCTTGGAATTAGATTTCAGAAGCTACTACTGCTGCTGTTATCTATGAAGATACCAAGTGTATTGAAATGTTAGTGACTAGAGGGTAGTTTTGCCAGTGTCCTTTGTAGAGTCCTGCTCCTCTGAGAGCAAAAGCTTGTTTTAAATAGACATTTTTAATGACCTTTACTATATGCATCTCAAAGGGATTTACCTTTGTCCACATCTGTCTACTTTCCTTTATTTCCTGCATCTTTAAGTATGAACCTCGTTTGAAAAAATCCAGTGTCACTAAGGCTGTTTCTTGAGACTTAACGAAGGGAAGGGGAAGGGGAAGATGTTGAATCTCTGTCTTGTATACCGCATTCCCATCTGTAAGTACATTTAACTCTTGAAAGAGCACAGGAGGAAATCGAAAAAGCTTTCTGCTGTTCTGGTAAGTTAAGTTGATTTACAAGACTCAAGAAGTGCCAGAGGCTCAGTGTCAGAGAGTGAGAGGCTGTGTGGCCAGAAATACAGAGCGGCAAAGAGTAGAGAGAAGCAGGGAAAAAAAGAAGGAGCAGAAAAGCAGGCAGCAAGATGTTTTCCTCTTTACAGCTGTAGTCATTTTGGTTCGAACTGGGCAGATACACCAATTAATGTAGTGGTTTTAGTTTGCCATCTTCATACAGTACTAATTTAATGTAGTGGGTTGATCACTCTGGCCAAACACCAGTGCACTCACTAAACTTATTTACTCATTTTCTGCTGTGAGATAAGGATTAGGAGAAATGTAAAGCAGGCTCAAAACTTTAAAAGGTATAAAGACAGTTTTATTAACAGAACTAAAAGGAAAATAATAGGAACCAGAATAAATCTTCAGACACTGCTCCTCCCCCCACCTCATTTTCTCTTTCCCACCAACAACATAAAGAGACAAAACTTGAGGCTTTCAGTTAGTTTACTACCTCTAAAATAGTCTTTCTTCAGTTCACTTAGGAGAGGAGTCTCTCGTGCCATGCCATGGAGATTTCTCCACAAGAAAACAGTTCTCTCGTGGCTCCAATATCACAGCGAATCAGCCACCCAGAAAGGAAAATCTGTTTGCAGTGTGCAAGTCCCTTCCCTCAACACACAGCTCTTCCCGCAACTGCTTTCAAGGGCTCATCTCTGTCTCATGGGGTACTATTTTAAGGATGAGCTGTTCTGGTAGAAAAGCAAAGGGTCTTCTCTCTAGAAGCAAGGTTTCTCCTATCCCTGGGGCAAGGGTTCTCTTCTTCTGTCCCTGGTGCAAGGGTTCTCATCTCT
>WEKY01012168.1:41349-73348 GCA_013390045.1 Picathartes gymnocephalus
CAGGCCAGGGTTCAGCTGCGGCAGGATCTCAGCCCTGCCTGGCCCCGGCCCGACCCGGCTGGCCCTGCCAGGCCGTGTGGGCCCCCCGTTACCTGTTCAGAAGCTGGAAGCAAGAGAGAGATTCCCAGCCTTCTCTTTCTTAAATGCGAATCACAGAGGCGTATCCAGCTTCTTAAGTGGCTAAACAGAGTGTCCATCTTAGAACTAGCCAGCTAATTGGTTCTCTCAGGCCTGAAGGAAGCTGTCAAGTTCCTTGCAGGGAAAAAAATCACTTTTCAACCCACGACAACAATAATCATCTGACCTGTCCAGGGACGCATAGCACTCACATGCTGGGTAATCCGGGCAGCTTGCACACTTTCCCTAGAGAAACATGTGGCATCTTTTCAGTCTGTTTTCTTCTGGGCTGGTTCTCAAGTGCATCACCATATGGTTTTTTGCAAGCCCAGGCTCTCCTTATGGTGTTGAACCACCGAGGTATGTCTCAAGGCTTTGCATCTATTTGGGAAAATTAATTTTATTCAGTGACTGTGCATCATGCTAGAAATAGATGGGGGCCAAAACAAGCTTAGTGTCTGGGACAGTTGGTCTCTGCTTCATCAGTAAAAGAGGCATAACTATCAGACTTGATTTCTTGGCTCAGAAAGCTAGAGCTAAACCCCACTGCAGAAGGAATAAGGTGTACATCAGGATGACATTTCAAGACAAAAGGGAAAACAAAAGCAATAAAATAGAGAAGAATGAAGAAATGCAGAGGTATTAACTTGAATGAAGGTTAACATTTTATTAAGTGTTAACTTTCTGTTTGGTTCAGTCATGAGTGATGATTATGGAAAGTCCCAAATGTCCTGGAAACAGCCTACAAAGGCAACTCTCTTCCTTTAATCCTGCAACTGGCAGAGGTCCCATGCCAGCTGATGTCCACTCCTACTAACAGCCATGCAGAGTCTATACCTTCCCTATCTGACTTGGGATATTCCAGGAGGACCTACTTTTTGAATTAATCTTTAAACACTTGTATATTTTATTGAGGTTAGTCAAAGTAAGGACTTTGTACTTGAATGTTTTGACAGTGCCTGAGTGACAAAAATATATTTGGGTTTTACTTGATAGTACTCATACTCTGCACATGGATAAATGTCAGGTTTTTCTATAGAGGAAAATTACAATTTTCTCTCTAGCATCGTTCAGGGGTTAAGTAAGTACAGACTGTACATATTAATCACGTGACTCCACTGAACTTTATCCATGGGGTTAGTTTTCCTTCCTAAAGGACACTGAATATCCTTGAAACAGAGAGAAATGTCTAAGTGTGTTTGCCTTTCATCTTTCAGTGACTCTGTACAACTGCTCCTATGGACGAAGTGACTGCAGCTTGTGCCTTGCTGCCAATCCCAACTATAAGTGTGTCTGGTGTGAAGAAGATGGCAAGCCCAGCAAGTGCGTTTATGAAAAACTCTGTCACGCTCCCCCTACCGACACGTGTCCTCCTCCAGAAATCACTCGCGTAAGACTGCTTTTTTTCTCTCCCTACCAGTGTAATATTTTTCAGGAGAAAGCATCCAAGCAAGCTCATTCTGAAAGGCAGGATTTTTTTCCTAGGGTATTAAGTAAGCCTCTGAAATAGCTGAAAGGAAGTAATGTCAGTAGTGATGTGTGTGAGAGATTTGTAAAGACTCAGAATAAGAGACTGAATGGAGTCTTTGAGCCTCCTTGTTTTTCAAGCCTTGCCCTCCCTGTGTCAGAAGCCAGACTAGCAGTGCATGCTTAAAACATGGCCCTTGATTCTTGCATTCTTAGCATGGATTTTTTTCTTTCATATAGTCCTTTCTACCTGAAATGACTCTGTAAGAGAGTTTCACTGCTCCTGGAGCTACAAGTACATAACAGGCTTATTTACAGGCTTCAAGCTAGACTTTTAAATAGTATTTAATAAAGGAACAGATTGTATCTGCATCTCAAAACGTTTTTCAGGTGTCAGTGATATTTTTCAGTCCACACCAGCATCAAACCCAAGGTTGTAGGAACTGAATGTAAGAAATCAGAGAGACCAAATGTGCACCCCGACTTACTCTGCAGCTGGTGCATTCACTCAGGGTCAGGGAACATTGTTGTCCGTGTTTGTGGATCTGCAAGCAAAGAAAGTCATAAATCCATGTCCTTTTTAGAAACAAGCCAAATGCTGCTTCTATGGGCATAATTGTTGAAAAAGAGTGATATGTGCTCCCACTGGGCAAATCTAAATTGCTGCAGCAGTGATATCAGTACTTCAAAACTCAGATACACTGAGAACATATCCCAAGCCATCACAAAATGTAGGAAAGCAGGTTAGCCTCCCAACAAATATTCCGAATCGAAGTGCCTGTTAGAGCCATGCGTCAGTCTGAGGAGTCCACTCCAACTGCAGGATCTTCTCAGTCCTCATTTTATTTGCAAATTATTCAATTGGCACCAGCCCATGCTGCAGCACCCTACCATGACATGCAGTAAGGAAAATCAAGGGACTGGAGGAACTTTTGAAGACACCAGGTGGGGCAACAATGTGTGTTAGGCAAATGCACTACTCTGATGTGAACCTAAAGGGATAAAATCACGGCAACAAAATGCTGGAAAAGCTCCGTGGAAAGGTTGTGAGAAGAGTGCAATCCATTTGCTTTTCAAAATCACAGTACTTCAGTGGAGGAAGCAAACTTAGAACAAACACCAGGCAAGAGTTTTGTACGTAGCAGTCTGCCACAGGAGACATCATATCTTCAGCTGTTGAATACTAGTTCTGAGCTAAAAGATGATTAATTAATATTAAAAAGTTGCATAGCATGGTTTTTTTGTATGTCCTACAAGAAACATCTGCATTTCAAATGTTGGTAAGTCAAAGTAGCTTTAAATAATATAGAAGAGCAACATAGTCACTGCAGTATTTCATTTTGCTTTTTTTTCCCCTGTTCCTCATGTAAACACAGATTGAGCCAAAAACTGGACCACTAAATGGTGGAATTCTTTTGACCATAATGGGATCTAATTTGGGAATAAAGGCAGAAGATGTAAAAAATATAACGGTGGCAGACAAGGAATGTCTTTTTAAAGAGGAGTTCTACTCTGTTTCTACAAGGTAATTGATGGATGCTTTTCACAAGATTTTAGAAGAAAAAAGGAACTTCTGTGCATTTTCAAGAAAAGGTGATCTTCTTGTGGTTACAAAAGGTTACCATTTGAAGAAAAACTAGTGTGATATACCTGCAATAATTCATAGTAACCTGTCTGACTCTTTATTTTAAATTTTTATAGACTGTAATACAGCAACAAATTTACAATGGTGTACTACCATCCTGCTTCTGACTGAAGGTCTTTCCTTACTTGATTGAACAGCTTTCATAAACTATTACTGCACCTTTATCAAGACTATTTGTTTTTAAATTAAAGGCATTCTACATGTGCATCTAGTCATTAAAACTTTGCTAAATCTGAACCATAGTGAAGCCAAGCATACAAGATTCATGGGAAAGTAGGCAAAATAAGAGGAAGCTTAAATCTATTTAGTCCAGCCACAGAGTTTCTTTCCTGGAGGCAGGGAGGGAGCCCAGAGCTTCAGTTTAGCTGTAGATGACTAAGTTTCATCTCAAAGCCAGCAAGTCCATGTGTGTTGAATTGCCTAAGCAGGTTGGTAGATGTTTTGCGGATTACTTGTCACACTCTTAAGCAGTGCCAAAAATTAAAACAGAATGCCCAAATTCTTCTCCGTAGGTATCTAGGTGTTTACTACAGATTATATCAGGCTTCTAATTTCAAGAGGGAAATACCCTTTTGATATTAGCTGATGAAAAGCATAGCAGAAAGGTTTAGTAGTAATATTAAGAGTAGTGACATATTTTAGGTGGCGTGACTTTTCTTTCATTCACATTTGAAAGCTGCAATTGAAACCTTGGCTTTCTTTCCCTTTCTATAATTTAAAGTGTAACACAGTAACTTTTTACTATTCCTGTGGCATGTTTTGAAAGAGACTTTGAACATACTCTTAAGTGACTTTTTTTTAGCTTTTGAAAAATATTTAACTTTAGTCAATGTGTGGATCAGGCATTTAGAATCTTCCTCGACCTCTAGGACTGAAGGAGGTAAAGAATAGCCTTTTATTTCTTACTGCTTTCCAATTTTGTTGCCATTGCTCCTGCATTTACATGTACTTCCAATCAGTCATCTTTCCCCATTCCCTATTTTCAGTGTTTGCAAAAGCTGCACTGAATTGCAACATAGCCTTACAAGAATTTCCCTATCCTCTTGGCTTTTTTTCTAAAGCTTTTTGATATTTTTAAATACATGGAAAGGAGCCAGAACTGAGATGACTGGTTCCCTGTATCATAGCAACATTACTGGTTTCCTAAGTTCTGGCAGTGTAGTAATGGGTGAGAACAAATGCAACTTGCATCGTGTCATTTATCAACAAATTAGTGGGTTTTGAAGAATGTTCTCGACTAGGGAAGCCTTAAAAAAGAAGTTATCAAAATCTTCAAATAGATCTATTTAATTTTCTGTATTTGTCTTCCTCTGTTCTTTTATGATTAACTATTTTTTATAAAATTAAATTAAGAAATAATAAAAAGTGCCTTATCTTGCTCCCCTATCCTTCTGCAGTTAAAAGCTGGTCTTTTTAGGAGACAGTTGCTCCCGTCCTCAGCAAGATTTAAGACACTTAAGGGTGCTCCCTGGCTCTGCAGTGATTTAATTGTTGGTCTTCCAGAAGTCTGTTCTCATTCTTTGTAGTTTTCCATTAGTATTGTGGGGGAAGGGAGGCAATGCCAGCGCTGGGGAGGGGAGGGAACTTTTCCAATTAAAATCCCTGCTACGATGTTTCCCCCTCACCCCCTGGCCCTGGCCCCCGACTGCTTTCCCTAGCTTGACATATGGTAAAAATTCCTGCAAAGGCACCGTTTCCTGTTTCTGCCTGACATGAAGATACAACTTCCAAGAATACAGTAGAGAGATGATGAGGAACAGGCTTAGGCAGCCATACACATGCCAGGACATGCAAGAATTCAGAGAATTTTGTCCATTTGCCAGTACCCAGGAAAAAAAGTCTGGAGTGATGTGCAGAGGGACTTGACAATCCTTTTATTATAAGTCCCATTTTAAGTACATTATACCCAGTAATTTGGAGTCATTGAGGGGTTTTTTTGCTACTTTGGGATTTTTTTAAGCAGTCGTGCACTGCTTAAGGAAGAATAGCAATAATCCTGGAGGGAAAGAGTGACAGAAATGAGCAGTGATCCTCAGGGTGTGTCCTGTGTGAAACTGCCTGACTGAGCAGGCTGCAAGCACTATATGCCTCCTTATCTAACTGTATTTAATCAGCTCTCCATTAAGCATTTGTCCCAGTTTTCAAGTGCGTCGAATCCTTATTGCCTTTTCATGCTTTCATTCTGTGATCTACCTGTTTGAAATAAAAATTTAAACATCCTAGCTGTCACTCAGCAGCAGTGTTAGTTCTAACACAGTATTTTCTCGGCCAGTGTTCCTTCACCTCTGATTTTGCATGTGTTATCTGTGAATTTATTTTCAGAGAACAGTAATTCTGAAGGGATTTTGATTGTAGGTGTGAAAAGGCAGTAGTTTAAAGCTGAAAGGCAGAAAGATGCACAACAAAATTATCAGCAGTTAAAACACACAGAATTGTAAGATAGCTGATGATCTGATGTTTGCATCAAGGAAGCAGGGGCTCCTTTGTGGGTTTGGGTTTTTTTAACATCACAAAGTCCACTATAAATCTTGTGCCGGCTTGGAGAGTTTCAACTGAGTTATGGGCTGAATTTGAGTCTGCTGCCGAAGGCACTTCTACTAAGGGACTGCTAAAGTAGCTGGGTACAGTGCTCAGGTTTTACCAGCCTTTAGATAGACGAGCAAACTATTCTCGGGTGGTTTTGCTGGGAATCTAAGGCAGCATTAGATTACATAGTATAGGATAAATCAAAGCTGGTGCTCTTGCTGGCAGCATGTGTAGTAGCTCACATACATTGCATTGGTATTGCAGCTGTTAACATCTAACAAATAAGCTTACATTCTTTTTAGGATTGTGTGTCAAGTTGGACCTATGAATGAACCACAACAAGGTCAAATTGAAGTTAACATCAATGGAAAATTAGGTAAATCACCAAATGAAGTGTTGTTTACATACCAGGTAAGTGCATTTTTTTCAGAGACCTGTTTTCTACTTTGTGCATGACATAAGTTAACGTTAAGCATAGAATCGTTTGTGTTTGTCTTACTGTTTCATCAATAGCACTGTCATTGAAAAATACTAGAAAACACTTAATTCCAGCATCTCTATATACAAAAGATGTACCAAAAATCAATTCTGATCAATAGATCCAGAGTCTCAAAATAAGATTATGTTGTTTACCATTCACGTTAAAAAGATGTGGTAGAAAAACAACTGGAATAAACTTACTCACTAATGACATAACATCTCTTAGGTATCACTATTAAATAAAAAAGTCCGTGCTGCAAAAAATTAGGTATTCTTTAGACACATGGTGCACTATTTTAATCACAATATTTAGTCTAGTCAATGTTCTTAATTAGATGAATGCATGCAGAGCAGCTGAAGAATAAGTAATGAAGGTACATTAATTTCTTTAATGATTTATTTCATTCAAAAGTATGGCATGCAGAGCCACAGACAACGTGATATGCGTTCATATTATGTATGTGCTTTGTTTTCAGTGTGACTGTGAAAGTGAATTTCATTTCTGTGTTAATTGCTTTGCTCTAAACGTGGCCCTAGCTTATAGCTGGTCTAGCCTTTGGTTTTAGCAGCAAGTAGCTTTATCGGTATCTATGAGGTCTTCAAATTTTATAAGAGCATGTGACAGTTGAGAGGTTTAAATAATATCAGTCCCCATACTGATACTTAAAATTACACCTATAAACTATAAAACCATAAAACATAACTTGTGTGTTAGGCTTTTATCTTGTCCCTTATTTAAACTTCTGTCTCATTAATTCTTGATGTCTTGTGAGAAGTAAAGGAAAGGAGTCAGCAGTAAGCACTGGAATAAGTCAAGAATGACATTTAACTGAGAAGAGGATATTCTTGTTTTCACAAAACCGGCTAGAAGTGGGTTTTCTATAATTTCCAAGCAAATACCTCCCCTCTCTGATGATACAGCTGCAAAAACCCCCTACCCTTTTAGCTCAAATATGTCATCTGTTCCTTTGTGGAAATGTAGGTTATGATCTTAACCAGAGAGCAGTGATATAATCTCCCACGCGGGAGATTTGTGGTCTCTAGGACAGAGACCATGACAGTAACACCTACATGAGATTTTGAAATGATTCCATAGGTACTGTTCTGTACCAGTTCTCCTATCCTTCCGTGTATAAAGATTCTCCCATGATTTTTATGGAAAGCATGTGAAGTTACTATGGAGTGGGTTGAAATGTTACCTGAACCATGTAGGCTTTGAAGACTGTCTTTGGACTTGTTTTGGTGTGATTCCCTGCTCAGCCCATCTGAGAGGGACATAAGGAGCCACTGCTTTTGGCCACTTCAGGGAAAGATTCTTAATTGCCTTTCAGTGAGGTGCTAGGAGAAGTAGCTGTGCACCAGCATCAACTAGGTGGATATTTTCCTGCAAGTCCAAGACTGTGTGTGTGTCAGTCTCTGCCTGCATTGAGGTTACTGAAAAATCAGATGCCTAAGCCAAGTGCTGATAAAGAGCATTTCTATTTACTGCAAAAATCTTTCCATGTGGACCCTCTTTACAATATGCAGAGCATTTACAAGTAATACAATTGACACTTTAAAACTGGTGATACTGGTTTCTAGTTTCATTTCTCATAATTCCACAAGAAAATGAAACCAACTTTGGACTGCAGTAGGATTGAAGCCAGTACAGGGCAGCACATTGATGTGCACCTGTACAAGTGTGACATGAATGATTTGGCATGAGAACAGACAATCAGAGCAGACAGTTGCATCAGCTAATGTTGGCTTAAAAGCTGCAATCTTGTTTCAGTGCTTTTTTCAGACAGCTCTTTAGTGACTTCTTTGAGCAGACATGAAAAATCTGTGCTTTGTGTAAAACCTCTTCTACTCAGTATATACAAAGGAAAGAAAATAATCTTCTTTCCAAGAGCCCTCCTAAAATAAATTTTCTCTTATGTATTTCCCAGTTGCTCTGGCACATGGGACGGCTACCCTTTTGCTGGTAACTACCACTGTTTTTGCTGTGAGCTCTGACCACTTGAAGCAGAATAGCTTCATGTTCAGCAGTGACTGTTCCAAATGAAGTGTGTGGCATGACAGGGCAGAAGTGCACAAGGAGACACTGGAGATGTTCATCCTGGTGTGTCTGTGTATACCAGAGGTATCACCATACACCTCACTGTCTCAACCTTGTACATGTGATTAGTATCTGCTACCAAAAGCACTTATCAAGTAGATTGGGTATAAGAAAGAATTTTTTATATGAGTGGTGAGACACTAAAACAAGTTGCCCAGAAAAGCTGTATCTGCCCCATTATTGGAACTATTCAAACCAGGTTGGATGGGGCTTTGAGCAACCTGATCTAGGGAAAGATGTCCCTGTCCATGGCAGGGGTGTGAGCATTGAAGGTCCCTTCCATTCCAAACCATTCAGTGATTCTATAAGTAGTACTATGTTTGGCTCTTGTTGATACCCAGTCTGAACGATGTGATTTATTTTAAAAGGTGGATTGATGAGAATCAATAGTCAGAACAACTTGGGGCTCAGACTCATGCTTCTTTCCTGTCTGCCAACACAGAGCATTTCAGAACTGACAAATGTGCAAGACCTTCATGAAATGGGTCAAAAATCCAGTTAAAAGGGAAACTGTGGTTTCAATTTATAATTATTTCTGAACAAAAAAGCCCTGGTCCACAAGTGTCTGTGCTGTACAATGAATACCTATATTTGCTGCATAACAGGAGAAGAAAGCTTTATGTCTCCCTACCCATCACAATTTCTCTATCCAGCCTGAGTGCAGTTCAAGTACAGTCCCAGTGAAATTGAATTCTGATAACCCAGTCATTCTTTGCTGACATTTCTATTGTTTGACTATAAGCAGGCTCAGGCAATAACCATTCTCCTGTTTAGTGAAATAGAAATGAACTTATGCTAAATTTTAATATCCAGCTATGTGGTACATCTGGAGCACTGACAGCTTGCCTGGCCTCTGAGCAGGTGGAGCAGCAACATGGCTAAAGGCCAGTCCTGCTTTTTCATTTGTTGTTAACTTTATCTGATTTGCTTGTTACTATGGCAGTGAGGAGCAGTCTCAAAGGAAGGAGTTAAGCTGTTCCAAGGTATATGGCCCAGATTTGCTGCTCCCATACAAGTGCTGATTCTTTTCTCAGAACACTTCTTTAGACTCAAGGCTGTGCAGGTTAAAAAGATTACATGGTTTCAGAAAGCCCAAATAAATCCAAGATGGTGAAATTAGAGGTAGAACTTTTCCAAAGTGTAATACATTTCTGAGGTGCTGAAGGTACTTTAGGAGCTGGCTTGGAAAAAATGACTGCTTGCAAACCAGGATGTCTGTTTACCTAAATGAGATGAATAACCAAAAAGAGGAAGAAGGGAGGATAAATTAGAGTCTGACCTGAAAACAAACATGAGCATCACTGTTCACCATATTGGAAGTTTGAATGTGAAATGAACAGCACAGTTACACTTAACAAGGTGCACTCCTCCACCTTAATCTACCCCCAAACCTGGCAGTTTCTCTTATCTGCATCTATCCTCTGCTTTGCTTCTTTATGTTTGAAGCAATTGCACTGGGAGCTCTCCCCAGATCAGTGCCTCAAGGTTTTCGTGGAGGGTTTCAGCTCACTCCTTGGTTTTTCTCCTTGAGTCTTTGCCTCAATACATTCATTTTACACTGTATCTGGGGGTTTGGGGTGGGGTTTTTTTTGTGGGGAAAATTACATGCTTGTTGCCATTATGATTGATGCTGATAAACCACACATCTGCGGAAGTCTGGAATTACTTCCAGAGGATCTTATTTTATTTTTAAGTCCTGCTGTACACCTTGTTTGTGTGTCAGTGTGCATGGGGGACAGGAGAACTCCTGGATAGATGAGAGTTTTAGTGAAGTTGCCCTTATTCATGTGGATATTACTAGTCTTAACTCTCTATCATCTGAGTCATGCATCTAAACACGTCCTGCCATCCAATACTCGTGATTCTGCTTGAGAGCTGACAGTAAACACTGTATGTATGATAGTACAGACTTCCCAGTCATGCATGCTTCCATTTCTCCATCAAACTTGTCAGAAAAGCTCTGTGGTCTTTTCAGAAAATCATGTGGTGTCTGCCTCATGATAAAAAGATGCTGCTTTCAGTCCAAAGAGTAAGCTGTTTAACATACCAGCCCTTTGCTTAAGTGTCCCATCCACAGCAGCCAACACACAATGTACATTGCCAGGCAAATGCTCTGCCTGAGCACCTGGAGTGCCTGGAAGCGTTTGATCAGTTTACATGGTGTAAGGTTTGGACAAAGCAGCCCCAGAAAGGCAGGACTCAGCTCACCTCTCGGCTGTTGCAGAAACCCAGGAACTGACTTGTGTTATGGATGCTGTGACAAGGCAAGCCAGTGGGTCAGGTCAGCCACTGCGGTGAACATCAGGCTGCCAAGAATGTGCAGTGGAAATTCTCTGGTTGAATATCCTGTGAGTGGGTGGCTTGTCTGAAGAAACAAAAAACAGGCTCCCTTGAGTCTGAGAAAGGAGGGAAGTTGGGGGGGGAAAAAACAGATCCTAATGGCTTGAGTTCCCCATTCAGAGGTTTAATTTAGCTCCTGTGGCTACCTTTATAGTCCATGAAATGACATTTTGACCTCCAAGAAGCTGGCTGGTGTCTACAGCACTTCATGGGCTATGCGTTTTATTTTTGTGTGCATAATATGCAAGAGTTGGCAGAATAATTTGGCTTTCAGTGTGAGGCAGATAATTTTGATAAAAAATTACTTCTTCAAGAGCCAGAACTTACTGCATCTGGAATCAGCATGAGGAGAGTGAAGAGTTACTTGTGAAGGAAAGATGGATGCAATAAAGGTAGAGCAACAACATGACCTGCAGATTTGTGAAAATCTTATCCACATCTGTATGCACTGTCATCAGGTCTTGGAAACAGCATCCCTGTTCTCTGTGTGGAAGCACAAGAGCCCATTCCTACTTGTGAAGAAGTGCACTTGCATCAAAGGCAAACCCCCAGCTGGAGGTCAGCATCTACAGGAGCCAACAGAAGGGAGCTTAGGTGGCTTTGCCATTTGCTGCCCATCATGTCCATTTGAACAACCCCATCTGTTGCTGGCTTCCCCTTGTGCTGCAGCTGGCATCTCTTGCAGCATCATGGGGACATACTCTGACACCATCCTCTTTTCCCTTCCCAGTTGTGTCTCTGCTTGTGATCTGGCACAGTTGTGTTTATTCCAGCATCCCCCTCTGAAGCATAGATTTCATGCCAAGTGAATGCACTTCTGTGCATCTCAGGCTCCCCTCCTCTGTGGCTGTCCAACTGTTCTTGAATTTCTGGCCCCTCTTGTGATCTACCAGTGGCCTCCTTGGTGGTTCGTTGTTTCTCTCTTTGATTTTCTGCATTAGTGAAGGATAAAGTTTTATCTCAGTGGTGTAGTTCATGGGCTAGAAACTGCTTCCTACAGATGGATACCATAGTAGACAGTATCCCTTATTTACAGAGTCATGTCCACGAATTCTTCTGGGAAAAGGAAACTTTGTATAGGTGAGGTTGTGTTTGATGGTAGACAAATGGAAAAGCAGAGAAATGACAAAAGAAGACATGCAGAACTTTGGTGATGCTTCATGAGTGTGCACTCCTCTTGTTCTTGGATAGTGTGCAAGGGACCAGAAGTGAGTTGGCTGGACATAACAGTGTAAACCAGGAAAGCTGCAGAGCAAACAAAATGAGTGAAAAAGAACATGGATTAGTCTGGAAAATCTAATCCCAGATGCAAGATGGGTGAGCGAAAAAGAGACTGGGGGAATGGTTCTCTTCTACACCTCCATATCTTTAATGACAAAGAAAATTGTGAAGAACCAGGAAACAAACAAACAAACAAAATTAAAAAAAAAAAAAGAACAAAAAAAAGAAAAAAAAATAATAACCCCACTGCTAGCCAGGTAAAAGATGGGCTTTGATTTGACATCCGCAGACCATAGAGATCTAAAATGCTAGAAGCTCTCTGAAAGAATTTTCAGACTACAGTAAAAGTAAAAAAAAATTGAAGAAATAAGATATCACCTTCCTAACTCTGCAAGAAGACAAATTGCTACTCATAAAATATTAAGGATGAAAAAGTTCATTCTAGATTAATAAACAAGATGAAAAATGTAAGAGCTAAATCTGAATGCTCAGAGCATCTACAGTAGCTGTGTAAGAGCAGCAGCCATGTACACTGCTAATAAACAAGTTCGTGTCTAAATGTGATTATAAGTGGAACAGACAGGAGATAATTTACCCTCTAGCACACAGAAAGCATGAAACTACAATGAAAAATATATCTGCATTTCTGTGAACAGATTTTTAAGTAGGGGGCAAAAGATATAAACAAAGCAAGCAAAGAAGAGACTTCTGGCTGTGATGAAGAAAACAGGACACTGGAAAATGGCCTGAACATGAAGTCATATAAATACTTGGGCCAGTTAGAGCTTTTTTGTCAATATTTTTCTTTGGGGTTTTTCCTAGTACTTCTGCGCTGATGAAGCAAGGATAAGACAGTGGCACACAGGAATCCAAATGCCACATAAGGTATTGCATTGGTATTACAAAGACAATAAATGAATTTGCTACTAAATGTATTTACATTATTTGAACATTAGGTACCAAAAACAGTGTACAAGTGTTGTTGTCTCACTTCTTGGAGCAGATAACCACTGCTTTCAAGTAAACCATAGCAACAGGATGGCTGCTAACCACAGGTGTAAAAGCACAAGAGGTAACCTATTTACAGCATTATTTCCTTCCAACAAGTATAATAGCCTTGTGTTTATCAGAGTACTGGGACAACTACTTACAGTTCAGGAATACTTACCCAGCAGTCTGGTACAGGATGGAAAAGTTGAGTTGCAGGTGGACTTTGAGATCTTTAACTCAAAGTTATTATATCTAGGTAGGATTTAAGGAAGGTTATGTGTAAAGTATGTAAAGTGCTCAAATTTCCCATTGCAAACAGGCTACATTCTGGTCAGATCTACAAGCAAGAAATCCTGTTTAAATCAAATAATTTTTTCAGGATAAATCGTGCAGTAGGGAGCTAGTTACAGCAGGTAACAAGTTGGACTAAATGATGATGGAAGATCACTCCCAACTGAACTATTGTATTGAATTTTATTTTGAACAGCAGAATAGCTGTGGATTTGCATAGGTTTTATCAAAACTGCAAATCCACTTTCTACAAACACAAGGCATGATCGTGAGAACAAAAGGCAGTGGGGAGTCCTAGTGGCACAAAGTCCCTCTGCTGGGAGATGGCTTACCAGACTCTTCAAAAACCAGGCCACTGAACAGCTGACAGACATTGGAACAGGCTTTTTCAAACTAGACTATCAAAAAGCCCTCATAACAAGGTAGCCTGTTGTTGCAGAAAATATTTATGCTCAAATATTAAACTATCTGGAAGACATGAACAATATTTTCCTGGTGACAAAAGAAGTATAGACCTGAAAAAACATTCCTCCATTTCAAGCAAAATAACAAAAAACCTGAAATATATTTGAATTATTTTCTGCCATTTAAGGAGTTATAAAACAAGGGTTAAATCAGCATTTGCAGGGATGTTTAAATTTTACTGTGTCCACAAGAAATGAAGTATTGCCAAGTCCTCTGCCAGCGACAACAAGGGCTGATGTTTTCCTGAAGAATTACAAGAGTGCTACAAATTCCATACAGAACGCATTATCAAATGTCCTGTTTAACATCATAATTGCACTGAGCACTGCAGTGTGATGTTACAGTGATGTTATAGAATGTGTGAGTTCCCCCAGGTGTCTTCTGACAGAGCCAACAAAGATCTCAAGGTGCAGAGGGCTGAAAAAAAAAGCAAGGTATTTATTATGACAGCAGGTGTGCTTCTGATTCAGAGACTGAAATGGCAAAAGGGCAGAAAGAAGGAGAGAAGAAATCCTTGAGGGGATTTGGAAAAAAATAGCATCACTGATACTGCAGCATTTGACGTTGGAAGCTTATCAGTCCCATTTGTAACAATCGAACATTTGGGTTGAGTTCAATTTAAAGCGCTCTTGGTAAAAGCAGCATTTTTATTATCCCTTACACAAGGTTTGCACTGACAGATTTACCGTCTGACGGATTTACTGTCGTTTTCCTCTGCAAGGAGACAGAACCTCATGTAGGACTTTGGCAAGCAACATAGAGCTGTGGGTCAGGTGTAGCTTTGCCAGACTGCATAAGATAAGATTCTGTAAGATGAGACTAGACCTGGCACCTTCCAAGGGTCTGTATGTTTCTGTCTGACTGGTGAGTACCATGGGAAGGGGCCACCTTCTCCTTAGGTAACATAGTTCTTGTTGAAGTCTTGTATCACCACCGATGGCACTTTTTCAAATTAACTTGGCATTCAGTGATGTATCATACTGCTCCTGATCCTATCTACCTAATTTCATTTTTGAAAAATGAATTCTGCTTGAGCATTTGTATCACCCAACTTTTTTTCTTTCTTGGTACTCTTAAGAAGACTGTCAGGTGGGCTGATGGAGCTTTGTTCTTTGAGCCATCCATAAATATTTTAGAGGAGCAATAAAACTTACCCGTAGCATACTGGTTTTGCAATAAATAATTATTAAAATTGTTAAAATTCTTGATAATTTATTTCAGCTGCTTATTTTTACTGGCAGGTTCTTAAGAGGAAGGGAAAGAGGGAAAATATGAAACAGAAAATAGCAAGTTAAAATTAATCAAATAATATTCCTTCCCAGTTTAGGGTAAAGAAGTGTTAGCAGTCATGCTGAAGAATTCCTCTGCACACAAAATATCATTCAGCTTCTCCTTATTAGATCATCTTTATGAGGCATCCACATTATTTATTCCCTGGAGAGCTCCTGGTATTTGCAGAATTACTTTAAATGTGTTAAATATGAATATTTTGAATTAAGCACTTTAAAAATAGTCCTTTGAGGGACAGCTGCAAGATCAGCAATTAAAGACAAAATAAGGGTTAACCATAGCTATTCTACCTCCTCTTTGGCTGCTCCCTGTGTTAGCTCCCAGAGTGGTTCTTGGCCACAGTTTTCCATTCAGCCTGAAGTGCAACTGAGATGTGTCTGCTCAATGGATGCATGAGGGGTGGGTGGTGCGTTCTCCTGTCTGGTGTAGCTGGGCTTTAAATTCCAAGAGGTGAAGTCCTTCTAAGAAAAAAGGAAAAAAAAAACTGTTTCTGTGGAAAACAGAACAAATACTTCTTTCACTTTCCTCCTACAGCTGTGTTTTTCAGAGATAACTTTGCTAGCTGGTTACCTCTACATCCCTGTTCCTAAGGAGACAAATGCAGGCCACCACTAACAGGTCCCCCAAAGACAGTGATGCTGAGTGGTTCAAGTTGGTGGCTCACTCTGTATTTACTGATTGTTGGCAGCAGATGACAGCTGAGCCCTGCCAAAGGGACCCATCAGATAACCCAACAGAGCTGTAACCAAGCAATTATTTCCCATTTTTGCTAAGAGAAAGGAATATGGCTGTCCAGCTGAAGTTCTGAGCAAGCTTCCTTTCGTTCGTTATGATTAGGTTACAGAGAGCAGTGTGTGTGATGCTTCAGAAACACTTTTTTCTTTCTTTGTTTCCTAAGTCTGTGTTTAAAGGTTTGCTTTAAGTGGTTTCTTGTTCATTTTCTTCCTAAGCCTGTCCTTGGAGCCTAGCCTTCCAGTGGAGGTTGTATTTAGGGAAAAGGCTACGAATTTTAAATAGATTTTTTCAGAGATTCGGGGAGAAAGAATTTGTCTATAATGATTCTTTAGTGGTTCTTGAGGAATATTTTAATCTGAAAGCTATCCTAAGCATGCTATGCAGTTAATGATTAATGTGTTTAATACAGAAGTCCAGCATGGTTAACAATTTATAGCAATTAAGATTTAATTTGAAGTTAATAAAAGATATGGTTTTCTGTCCGTGTGGTAAGGTTATGCTTAAAGTATTTGATCCATTTTTATAAACTATTTATTAACTGTACTTCATATACAATTTTGGTTGTAATCTTTTTAGCAACAAAATTCTATTGTAAAAAAGCACAAATTAGTTTTTTCCTATAAAGTGCATATCTAGACTTAATTTAAACTTCAAATGTAATTTTTAAAACTGACCCCCTAAAACTTTTTATTTACCCTGGTGTGTCGTGTTTCAATCTCACTTAAATCAGCAAGCAATTAAATCCAAACACGAGGATGCACAGACAGGGTTATATAGACCTAAATTAGCTTTTAAAATTACTTTGAGTGACTTCTCTATATAAAATCTTGTAACCTGAGTGATGTATTAAATTAAAGCTAAATCAAAGGTTAGTGCATGAGAGCAGTCATATGCTCACTCTTGAGGAGTGAAGGGTTTACAAACAGATTTCTCTCGGGGAAGAAAAGCAATTGACACCCAATTAGTTAAAGCATATTCCTAAAGCTCAATGACTCGAGAGCAAATTACAGTTGTCATTGTGGATTTGTGAAGTGTGCTGAACCATGATGCATTCCTTCAGAGGGAAGTTGCTTAGACATGAAAGTATAAAACAAGCAGAGTACATAAGAGTTCTCCATGCTTCTATAATAGCTGAGCTTCAATAAAACAAATTTGTAAAGTAACCATGAAGTCAGCTGGATGCATTTTTATGGATTCGTGCTGCTTGTTAAAAACCTGTCGATGACTCACCGTGTTTTGAACTGAAATGCGATATATCAGTCCCTTCCTCCCTGCCTTTGGTGGGCCCTTGGTTTTGTAGCTGCGAGCTGTCACAGAGATGGTCTGTGCCTGAGCAAAACGACATGAGCGAAAGGGGTTTGTTGCATGACTAGGAAGAGGTGGGCATGTTGCTCTCTGTCTCTAAGAAGGGCTCTTCCTCCTTCAAATGGAAGATCAGTGCTGTGTGATAGTGATCAAGGAAACCCACATCAGCAAGGGAAGTTTTCAAACTTCTTTCCTCTTTCTTTATTTGCATGTGCTTCATATGAAATAGCCCCAAGCCTGGACTTTATTTATTATCAGTCAACCATTTTAGCAAGATTATGCAAGAGGAGGAGAACAGCTGTCATTTACAAATATACATGAGCCTGGAAAATAAGCTTATTACTTTTTCGACTCATTTAAGAAAAGCCTGTGTTTTAGTATGGTGAAGCAGTACAGTTGTACATGAGAAAATGCATCACCTATTCACAGCCTCCTTCAAGGTCTTGATCCAGTATGCTTCAGCAAACGCAGGATCAGGATGCCTCATAGCACTGCTCTAGCCTAACGCACCAGCCACAGGCCTGGCATCCTGTCTCTTTGTGCAAGGCCCATGGCAGCTGCCAGCCCAGGGCACGGTGCTGCCCGTCCAGGGCACGGTGCTTCCCGCCCAGGGCACGGTACTGCCCGCCCAGGGCACGGTGCTGCCTGCCCAGGGCTCGGTGCTGCCCGCCCAGGGCTCGGTGCTGCCTGCGGGCACAGCAGCTGTGGCACGAGGGCTGTGGCACGTCTGCAGGCATGGGTGGGCGTGGGGTCAGCAGGCAGTGTCACCTGGAGCCGGCTGGCAGCCCGCATCACGCGGCTTGCTCGGCTTCGCTCATCCTCTTGATTCAGGAGCTTCAGTGTGGTCCTGAATATGGAAGCAGAAACTACTTAGCGACGAAGTAATTAAATCACGCTGCTCATGAAAAGCCCTCACTGTTAATTTACGGTATCTGTTGGAGCTTCCAGAATACAATCATTGAAACAAAGACTGAATTGAGAAAAAAAAGAGGGAACTTCTTGAGAAATGCAAATATCAAACAAATTTTATAACAATTTGAAGTGTGTCTGCTTGATTTAATTGGTTTTAAGGAACCCACTCCAAGGTTCTAGGTACCTATTAAATCTGTCTATTAAGACAATTTGAGCATTTTCTGATTTTCTTTCTTTGCAAGTTTATTGCTCAAGAATAGGTTAACAGTTTTAACACAGTTATTGAGAGCCTTATGAGATAATGGGAGTCTTTATATTCTTTCTGTTTAGTTCAAGTTTTGAAAACCTTGTTCTTTGTCTCCCATAGCTAACATAGAATGTAGGAAAGGCTAAGGAAAGATGAAGGTAGACTCAGCCATAAAGAAGAGAGAAATCTTAAAATAAGTCTGAAACCAGGAAATTCAACAGGAACTTCTCACAAACTTAATGGCAGCTAACTCTACATTTTGTGATAGCGAATCAAAACTTGTATAAAGCCTCATAAAATACAATAAAGAAAAAAACTGCATTCATATTATCTGTTACTTCTTTCAGCATGAATAGTAAAAAATTTTGTTTTATTTTAGAAGATTTTGTCTGTCCTTGCTCTAATTTTATTCTTTTTCAGGTGGTAATATTAAACTTCTATTACCTATTAAAATATATAATACTGGTATAAATTTTATTTTAATTTTCTCACTTGGTTTAACCATCTTCTCTTTGCAGGAACCTGATCCTTTTCAAATAAGACCTGAAAGTGGTCCACAAGCAGGTGGAACCAGACTTACCATCTCTGGCATAAATCTGGCCACTGGTTCCAAGAAGGATGTTCAAGTTTCAGTCGGTAGCCAGCCTTGCAATGTGTACGTAGTCCAAGTAACTAACAACACAGAGCCATGTCCTAAAAAAGCACCAACGTTTTCTGCCCTTTATAAATTAAACAAATCCATTGTCTGTCTCTTTGTGGCTCATCCCATGCAATGGAGCTCTGCATGTAACATTCAGACAGAAACTCACTCAGAGGCTTCAGCAGAAGGAGCAGTTATAGAAACACCTTAAGTGGGAGAATTTATGTGTCCAAAGATTTCTCCACTTTTGGCTTTCTCTGCTAGACTGGCTACTTCAAATCCACCCATGTTTTCACTCAGCATCTCCTCAGTGGTTCTGTATAAAATACTAATTTTCTAGTCTCCCATGGTTTGTTCTTCTCCCTTCTTTTTCCTTTTATTAATTGCTTCCCTTGTCTTTTCCCAAAAAAAGGGAAGGACACTTAAGTGTGCTGACACTGCATTGTTCCTGTACACTGTTCACTGTTATATCCTATATCTCTTTTTTTAAAAAGCTTAAGTGATCTGCTGGAAGTTTTATCTCCTGTCATAACTGCTTCGTACCCAGCAAAAAGAGAGCCCCGCTTTTGTTGTTCTAGAGTATACAGTAAAAGAATACAAAACTCCATAATGTTAGTAACAGAAGATGTTTCCTCTTCTTTTTTTCTTCTCCAATCTAGTACTGAATTTGGAGATGAGATCATCTGCATTACAGGACGTAATAACAAGATTGAACCTGTTCCAGTCATCATGAACTATGGGGGCACGAGAATTAATGTACCACAGCTGTTTACATACAGTGAGAATCCTACTGTCACCAAATTCCTGCCAGTAAATAGCTTCAGCAGGTAATGAAATGTCTGTGATAACTTTTTTTACAACTGACTTAAAATATATGTAACATGCAATAAAAATATTAAATATAGAATTGTTTGAAATAAAGTGTACTCTATCAATGCACACATTTAGGTACGTAGGGTTTGTGGTCTTAACTGCAGTTGATGTTTGAAAGTATTCTGTTTACTTCCAAATTTTTATCCTATATCAAAGGTCAATCCTGAAAGCAGAAAAGGCAATAAGCTTCTTTTAAATGGAGATGTCTCAAAAAAAGAGATTTGAAGCATTTCAGCATGATGTCAGGCAACATGATCTTTTTATTACTTACAAATCTGTATGCTACTAGGATAACCAATATAAAAAGTTTCTAATGGAGAGGTTTCTAACAGTTCTTCTATTCAGCTTTTAATAAGTGTGCTGGAAATAGAGGAAAAGCTATGGCTTGTCATCTCTTTCCTTGTCTTACAAGGAAAAAAATTACCTTTTTAGGATATCTAGACCAGTGTTCAATAATGCTTTTAGAAGGTGTGCTCTGTTCTATGGTGGTACTCTCTAACACCCCATCTGGTAGCTGTTTCTTCTGGAAAAAAGCACACCTAGTACTAAATGTGAAAACAAACAAATGCATGTCACTTATATTTGTAGTAATATGGCAAATCATTGTATAAAAGCCCTTGTAGCATACCTCTGGTTTTGAAAGTCATTCTGTGACCAGTACAGGGACAAACATGACCCTGATTCATGTTGGTGTCTGCTGTTCCCCAGTATTCTGGTCTTCCTGCTTAATGGGATACAATTGGCAGAGGGAGATCATGTAAAAAGTGTAACATCATGACCTAACAAACATAACATTAAAAATAAATTTCGCTGTGACTTCTCTTGGCGGTATTAGTACCTGTCTCCTTGAATATTGAGTAATCACTTGTATAAAATAGGATTTGTTTTTAATGTTTCCTTTTCATTTTGGGTTTGGGTGACTTTTGGGCCTGGAATTTTTCTTTGGTAGATCAATAGTGATTTACCCCATGGAATTTAAATGACTATTTTTTTCTTCTATATAAACTAAAGCCTATTTTTATGGATTGCTTTGAGGTTTGCAATCCCTCTAAATCCATGTCACTTCAACGACTTTAATTCCCACTGGCAACTTGCATTCATTCTTCTTCTGATATGATTGTATTATTTTTTAAACAACATGCTGCAAATAAAAGGGAATAGAGAAGCTGGGTCCCTACAGACCTGTGGAAAATACACTCTCACCTTTGTCTCTATGTGTGTATTGTAGGCAAAGTAATTTTAATAACAACATTGGAGAAGTAAAGCACGCAAAGATTGGCATCAATGAACAGCCAAAAATCCTGTCAAAGCAATTTGTACTTTTTTCCAGTTCTGCTGTTTTAAATAGTGTTTTAAGTTGATATTGATGCTTCTAAATGCTTTCGCCATCCATAGCTTTTTGTAGAATATCTAATTTTCATATAGGCATTATACATAGTTTTTTTTCAGTGGAAGCTATAGCAGTGCAGGATGAAGCAGTGTATAGCTGTGGTAGTCTGCCAATGACTTGACTTCTGTTTTAATTCTGCCTTGCAGTGGAGGGAGAAATATTACAGTAACTGGAACCGGTTTTGACCTCATCCAGACTTTCTCATTGGTGGTATATGCAGAGCGTCCAGAAGCAGGGAGGATGAATCAAAAAAGGGTAATTTTCTTTCTCTTACTCCAAAGGCATAACACTGGATACACAACATGTAATCTGTTCAAAAACTGCATATAAACTTTCCCACTGGACTTCACTGGGCTTGGACTGAAATAAGGTTTGAACAGATTTCTGGGTCTGTTCAGGGTTTTTCTGTGGAAGAAGATCTTGACTTCCCTACCATCTTGCCTCACATTCGCTTGTACTTTGCCATCTTCTGCCATAAAATTAATTTCATCTAATATGAATAAGGATGAAAGATGTATTTCAGAATATGGGAGTGTTTGTTTTTTCTTTATCTTTCTCCTTCTTCTCCCCCTGCAAACATTAGCAATTTGCCTGAAGCAGGATCTAAATCTAGACAATGCAGACTACTCAGCTTTGCACAATCAGTGCCTTTTATTTCCTCACATCTCAATAAACCAAGTCTTCTTTTCTTTCTTGCTTCGTGCATATTCCACCTGCAACAGGTCACAAAAAATTGTGAAAAATAACATGGAATAAAAACCCTTCTTGCATCTCCTGTTAAGAGGAACTGACATTACCAATCGTCTCCATTTCACACTCTTCTAGTGAAGATCACAATTTAATGACATGATTTAGACTCAAAAGTGATCTTCCAGTAAGAACATTGTAAGACTGTTTCTAAGACTGACTCTTCAGTGTAAGACTGTCTTGTGATCCATAAAGAGTTCGTAATGTGCGTGTTTTGTATTATGTGCATGATTCAGCTTTTAGAGTATGCCAAAGCCAGCTGAATTTGGATTCATTAGAACCCTATCCCTAAAGATTTTTAAGAGGAAAACTGCCTACATTTTTTAGGCCATAAACTTCAAAAGGTAATTATCTTGATAATCTTGACTCCCAGGACAATCTAAAAGCCTATGTAGCATTCTTGACAGTGTTTATCAACATTTCTTACACCTCCTCTTATGTATACTCAACCTGTTAGCTTAAGTCAGCATTACCTATAGTACACATTCTCTGTTAAGATTAAAAGTTTTTCTAATCTTTTGGTTTGCTTTCAGTTACATGATAATATCAGAAATGTTGTGGAGAAGCTATCAAGTTGCATTGAGTCATGAAGTGAAAAACAGAGGTGGTGATAGAATATATATTGAGGGTTCCTATTAGTGTTCTTGCCATGGTTGATGTTACTGAAAGACTGAAAGTGTCAGGGTAAAAAAATTTGTTGAATTGGGGATGGAGGATGGGTGAACTGAGTTGTTACCTTGAGTAGTTGAGTGACAACTATTGGATTTTATTCCAGAATCTCACTTAATAATTGTATTGAAGTTCAATGAGGTATTATATGATGTAAGCAGAAAAAAATCAACCCAAGATACTCAAAGGTACAGAAGATGATCAGGATTAAGGGTGACATGTTAACATCCTAATCTGAAAGGAACTTGATGGTATCAGTCCAGTGGTAAAGAGCCATAGAAATTGGAGGCAACTGATTGCAAACTGATACAAGTTTTTTCTGCAGGCAACTGCTAGAACATATTGAATCAATGATTTATTCCCATCAACAATTTTTTTTCATTTTCTTTTTCAAAAATACTTCATACTATGGTATTTCTGCTGTATGGAGAGGATATAAATTCAGTGGGTTTATTTCTCTGGTCTAAAGTTATCAACAGTTACGTACAGAAAGAAGTCAGACTCTAAAATGTGCATGTTCTTCTTCTCGTCTTGTTTCTTACAGTTTTATGGAAAGGTTGTTACAAGACTTAATGAAACCACGGTGGTTTTTTCTTCCCCACCAATACTGGAAGACCCAGAAAACTATAACATTACCACTGTTATTCTCATGGATCATTATAAATTGGTTGTTAAAAATGAGAGCCACTCCTTTGCCTATGTCGCAGACCCAACCTTTGAAAACTTCACAGATGGCATCAAAAAGCAAGTCAACAAACTTATTAATGCAAAGGTAAATTTGTCAGAAATTGCTGCTTGCTCATTTTGTCCTTGAAGCATGTATGGAATTTTTTGTTCCTTTCTCAAAGCCTTAACAGATATTTGCCATGCCCCAAATTCTTGGTAGAGTCCCTTACTGCCGCTAGATGATGAACATTGACAGCTCCCCTTTCCTCCCCACACCCCTTCTGAGAGAGAGTTCCTCTCTTTTTAGCTGTACTTTGGGTTTGCTGAGGATGCCCCCTCCTGCTGAGTCTGGCATTTGCATTTGGAAATGCCCTCTCCCAATAGACCTCCCAGGAACTGGAAGGGGCATCTCATCTCACAGCAGGAAGGAAGGGGGAGGAATCACATAATTCCCAAACACTCTGCTGTTTTGTAGGCTGCAGTGCAAATCATATGTGCTGCTAGAAGTGATCCAAATGGAAAGTTGCAGCTCGGGATTTCTTGTCTCCCAAGACTTTGTGATGATAACTCAGCCTTTTATTTTCTGTCTAGGGCAGTAACCTGAACAAAGCCATGACGATAGACGAGGCCCAGGCTTTTGTGGGTGATGAGCCTTGCAACATAAAAACTCTAACTGAAACGGACTTATATTGTGAGCCACCTGAAGTACAGCCTCAACCAAAGAAACGGCAGAAGAGAGATACCATCAATAACCTTCCTGAATTCATTGTATGTTACCTTTTCTGTAGAATTTAGTTTCGTGTATCAATAACACTGAGACAGTGCCTCTTGACTGAAGTAATTTGTTCTCCAAAGTTGTTGTAGTACTGTGAAGAAACTCCTTGCAGTTCTTTCTTCCTTCAGCTTCTGCCTACTGCATAAAAGATGTCACATGTGAAGAGCCGTCTCAAGGCTGCCAAATGCCTTCTGCCTTCATTACATAGAAATGTAGAACTCTAGCCAGACAGACTGGGGATTTTTCTTCCTCAGCTGAGCAAAATTAAATTACTTCATGGAATAAAGTGCTAGTGACCCAAATTCAGTTTAAAATATTCAGAAGTATTTCCTTTGTTTGGCAGTTTGAGCTAGAAATTCACTTGTGGAAATTACTAAGAATTTAGAGTGCAACTGAGAAGTGCACCACCTTACATTTGCACTTGTTGAGACAAATGTCTGTTTTTATCTAATTAGGTAAAATTTGGACTCCGGGAATGGATCCTTGGAAGGGTGGAATATGATAACCGTGTGACTGATACCCCATTGAATCTTATTTTGCCACTGGTACTTATTCCTATGATAGTAATCATCGGCATTTCTATCATCTGTTACAGGTAAGTTCTACTAATTAGGTGCTTTTGCTTCCCTAAAGCTTTCAAGGTACTACCTGATGGTTTTCAGCGCAGTCTACAGAAACTATCTTCATCTTTTTTATGAGCTGCAGAGTTAAGAAAAGGAGCTACAGCTGGAAATATGTATGAGCACCAATTTATTCTTCTCACGCATGCCAAATTCCTTGGTGTCAGTCAGCCCAGTCCCTTCTTAAGATATAAATACAATTGGTCCCAGGCTTCCCAAGTAAACAGTTGCAGACTGAGTTGCACACACACCCTTTTGAAATGGCAGCTAAAGTAGCACTTGTGAAGGAGATAACTTACTCTGTATAAATACCATCAACATTTATGCTGCCTCAGTCAGCACTGTAGGTCTGAAATGGATGGATTTGGCTAAGGGGTCGTTTTCATCTGTCCAGCTAAGTTACCCACACAAAAACTTCATGATTAGTGTTGGAGTTCATGCTTCATAAAGGGCCAGAATATATGTCTGTATTTCACTTGAAACCTGCTTAGTCCAATTTTAACGTTATTAATGAGGGCCTTATGCTGTCCCTCAGGAAGGGGTGGATTTCACTCTTATGGTTCTTGTCAATACAGCTGAAGCATGTGCTGTACAGTTCTTGTGAACCTCCATCAACCTTCTTAGTTTGATCCCAGACACACTCCTGGATAGCTTAGAGCTAGTACAGGACATGTTGCAAACAATCCTTGTTCAGTGCATACAAACTGAGTTCCTGTACTTGATATATGATTGAAAGCATTTGTAGCTACTTCTTACTGGATTTTAAATTACTGGCCCAAGTCTGCTTTGAAGCAACCAGCCCATGATGGTGCCAAGTTGCTTTACATGGAATGAAGATTTTGGCCGCTGTTCCCGTTTTTCTCCTCCATTCTCTTTCTGCTGTATTTAAAAAAATCAAGCCAGGAAAATTTCTTCTAGTCCTTGGACTTCCCTCTCAGAGCTTTTGCAAATTATTTACTTCTGTAGTTCGTAACTTTTTTAAAATCTTACTTCTGTTCCATAAAGACGCAAGAGCCAACAAGCAGAACGAGAATATGAAAAAATTAAGTCACAACTTGAAGGCCTGGAGGAGAGTGTCAGAGACCGGTGCAAGAAGGAGTTCACAGGTATAACAGATATTTTCACTGCTGTGGGTCCTCTTGAGCAAGGCTGCAGGAATGGTGCTAGCTCACTAAAACTGTATTCTGGGAACAAATAATCAATACATGTTAGTAGTCTTCATTACTGACATTGATATAGAGCAGATATTTTGCTATTATGTATGAGAGAAGTAAATAAAAAAATAGGTAGCTGAGGTTATTAAAAGAAATTGATTATTTTAGTCTAAAGGAAGAACTGAGTTAGAAACTGGGAGTAGAAACTAATTGAGATTGGGGTTACTTATAGTCATTAATGTGATTGGCCATTAACACAAAGATAAGAATGTTTTATAGTGACTAACAGTGCACTTAATATTTAGCACAATGACTGTGTGTGCAATGTATACACATTAAAAACTGTTTTCAGAGCTGCAAAATTTATTTGCAGCCATCAGCATACAAAGGGATAATTTGGTAAGCTCACAAGAAAGAAATAGCATTTTACCCTGTTCACCGTGGGAAAATCTTAAGCTTGATTAGAGGAGCTAGCTAATTGTTCTGTGTAAATGTAGAGGCATCATGCCAGGGAAGGCAGCAGGGTGTGTGAAGGCTCAGCATTTTTACGTGTTGAACTACTCATTGCAATGCTTAAATTAGGCATATGAGCGCAAACATTGCAAATATTGGCCTAAATTATTATCATGAAATGTCATCTCATTATCTGAATTATACTTGCTGTTGGATCATGTTGAAATAATCTCTATTAAAAAAAAATAACCACATGCTTTGTTGCTAAAGAGAAAACATTATTTCATACTGACAGTGGCTAAAAGCCAAGATTGAATAAAATGGCAAGTTCAGGTTAGAGTTTGACATTAATTTAAGAAGCTCAGGGTATCTCAAAGATTTCAGCCACACTGGGAACCACCCTCAGTCTTGTTTTATCTGGCATTTCTGGGACAGAATGTTCTTTACTTGTACCAGCTTGCTTTCTCTGGAAAACCAACTCATTCCAGGTGCTGGACACAAACTAGAAGTAAATGTTTGAATCAATCTCAAATGAGCTTCATTTCAAACTGCATTTTGAACTGTGAGAGGATCTATCAAGGTTCTCCCTCCCTCCACCTCTCCCAGGGAACTTCATACCCATTTCTGAAAGGAGAAGGTACCTTTCTCTTACTGGGGCAAGAGTAGAGAGTTACACATCCCTACTACCTGTTGGGTTGAAAGTTTCCTCTCTGCTCCACAAAGTACAAACACCAGGGGAGTAGAATGCACATCCAAGAAGTAATCCAGTTTCTAAACTGCATGCACCTTGACTTACAGTTAAATGAACACATTCTGGTTCCATACTGTGAAACCACAAAGTGCAAACTGTCTAAAATACAGGGGACCAAAGGTAGCCAGGGAAAGGGACAGCAGGAAGAAAGTACTAATGCCACGCAGAGGGAAACCAGAAGATTCTTTCTTCCTCAGCTTTGATAAATGCTATAAAATAAAGAGGTAAATGAATAAGAGCAAGAAAACTCCTGAGACAATAGGTCACTATATTAATTAACATGGTATTCCAATCAATCAGCAATATTGGGTAATTGGAAAGCCTTCAGCTAGAGTAGCTGCTCCAAAGGATGATTCCCTAATTTTTGTCACTTTTAAAAACTTCAGGCTTTTGAATCCCACAGAAATATTTCCATCAATTTCAGTGAACCATTTAACCTTCTTCCTTTCTGCCATCCTCTTCCTTCCTATTAAATTAGCTTGCTTTACACTTTGAATCTCTCTTGCCTGGATTGCTGTGTTTTTAAAACAACTTTCTTTACTAACTAGATTCAGAGGGAATCCAGAATATGGATTGGGAAAAACAAAAAATTAAACAAAACCAAACCAAGAAATATTGCAATGTCTTTTTTTGCTTCCGTACTATAATCCTACATTCATATATATGAACTCACACAGGCACCATAAAAGCCCTTTTACGGATAGGCAACAACAAGGAAACCGTCAGTGCTAAAGGCAGTTATCCTCACGTCACCATAAGATTAGCTGTGGCTATAGTTAATAGGATAATTGTTAAAAATAGCAAGAGAAAATGTGAGATGAAATAAGAGGTTTTTGCTGCTGAGTTGCTTTTTCACTATTACAAGGCACTCAAAGAATTTGTATTGCCTAAAAAGATTTCTTAAACTGAAACATTAAACTGCATTGCCTATTGCAGATCTAATGATAGAGATGGAGGATCAGACAAATGATATCAATGAAGCTGGAATTCCAGTACTAGACTACAAAACATACACGGACAGAGTCTTCTTCTTGCCCTCCAAAGATGGAGAGAAAGATGTGATGATTACAGGAAAGCTGGACATTCCCGAGGCCAGGCGTCAGACCGTGGAGCAGGCTTTGTACCAGTTCTCCAACCTCCTCAACAGCAAATCATTTCTCATTAACGTGAGTACTGAAGTAAATCCACCGTGTCTCCTAGCTAGGCATACCTGTGTGTATGTGTGCAAGACAGCAGGTTTGCAAGTGCAACTGAACCAAAATTAATAAAAATAAGAGATTTTCATATGGTTCTGATTTCACAGTAACCACTGCAGATATGGCTTCCAACATGGCATCACAGCCAGAGCTTCCTGGTGGGTCCGATAGGCAAGATCATATTTCTGTGCCAGGTCATGTAATGTGGAGTTAGTCAACATTGCAATGGCTGTAAAAAGCAGGTATTTCCTAATCCGGCATAAAAACTGGTGTTACAAGTTTGGTTTAGCCTTTTAAGAAATGTGATCAGAGAGTGCTGATTCCATCCTGGCTCCTCACAGGAGTCACCTGCAGACCGCCATCTACCCCAGTAAAGGCAGAGGCTCCTCAAGTGGCCTATTCATCAAGACCGATGAGTGCTCACACACAGCTGCTCTGAAGAGACTTATAATTGCTCACTCTCAAAAACTGAGGCTCATTGTCAGATACCTAAATACAGATTTAGGCTTCTAGCTTTTTCTCTTTTTTTTTTTTCTTTTAAAGAGAATCCAGTGCTGAGCTAGTTAATGTTAGAGTTAGAGTTTGTGGTAGATGAGAGCACATTTACAGGTGTACTTACATTAGTGTCTTTGTAATTTGATGTGAAAGGACTGGGAATTTGGGGGAGAGGGGCATTGATTTTCTCTTTTTAAATTGTCACAGAACACTATTTTACATTTTGTTAAAACATCCTTTTTAGGTAAGGTTTTAGTTAAGTGTATAAGCATTCCTTAGGTCAGTCCAGTACATTGTGTATCTAAAGCCAAAATTTAGGCAACATTTTCTTATAAGAAGTTTTTTCAAACTTCTGAAAACTTTTTGATTCAACACTTAGGAGATTTAATTAAAAATGATGTTGCTTGTCTTTTTAGTGCAGACAAGTGTTGAGGTCTGAAACCTGTCACCTGACTTGATTTTATGTTTTTATTCTTTTTCAGTTTATTCACACGCTGGAAAGCCAAAGGGAGTTCTCTGCTCGAGCTAAAGTGTATTTTGCATCTTTACTGACTGTCGCTTTACATGGAAAGCTAGAATACTACACTGACATCATGAGGACGCTGTTCTTAGAACTGATGGAGCAGTATGTTGTGGCTAAAAACCCAAAGCTGATGCTAAGAAGGTTTGAATGATTGTCATATTTTGTGTATGTCTCTGGCTTTCTGTAAATGTGCTTCTTTTGCAGTGTGACTGTGTTGAAATGCCAGCTACCTGTAAAAGTCAGAAATAGTTTGGCCCAAACATATTAGCAAGACAAGCCCACCAGGAGCAGCTGTGGAAGGCACCAGCAGGATGCTGGACAGGATTGCTTATTCAAATACTGTAGTGTAGAAACACCTACCTTACTTCAAAATACCACACTGAACATTTCATTTACTTTTAAATCTAACTTTACCCCAAATGATCCAGCATTTGTACCACACACACCACCCCCGTAATAACCACACATAATCAGCTGCACTGTGCATTCACTGAGGGCTTACTCTAGTGTTTTAACCCAGATGTTATTCCCACTAAATTTCAATAGACCTTGCTCTGGGTATGTTGTGGCTTTGTAATCTGCAGGTTGTTTCCCAGTAACTGCACAACTGGGTTAATTTTTTAGCTCTCACAGCATAGACCCAATTTAAGATTTTGAATAAAGGATGTGTGCTTTTCAACAGCAAGATGAAAGTACCTATTCAGGAATGATGAACAATACAAAGCACTTATCCTAAAGCAAGTATATGCTTTCAAGACTCTATAGGGAAATCATTGCATTAGGAGACTGAATGCAGTTAAGCATGTAAAAATATTATATTTCAACCAGGCAGTGGTTTGTTTTGGTTTTTTTTTTCAAAACCTTGTCATTAAATACCCTTACTATATTCGGGGTTGGTTTTATTTTTTTTTTCAGATCTGAAACGGTTGTTGAGAGAATGTTGTCTAACTGGATGTCTATTTGTTTGTATCAGTACCTCAAGGTAAGAGTTGAAGTCTGTTGCCTGTGGGTTTTTTTTTTTAATCAGTAATACTTTAAAAAGCTGCACTGAGTATGTCTTTTGTTTTTGCTTTATTTCATTTTCTTTCCTTTACATAGGACAATGCTGGGGAGCCTCTTTATAAATTGTTCAAGGCTATCAAACACCAGGTAGAAAAAGGCCCAGTGGATGCCGTACTGAAGAAAGCAAAGTATACACTGAATGACACAGGATTACTGGGAGATGATGTAGAGTACACACAGTTGGTAAGCAAAGCATGATTAATAGGTTATAAAATAATTTTTTATTTTACAATTAATTCCTATAGTGTTAAGTCTGTACACAGTTTTCTAGACTGCTGTGAACTGCATAGAAATTCTGGTCATGGGCAGGATTGTCAGTAGTTTGACCAAAACAAATCTCCAAACAGGAAAAGAGAAATATAAAGTATCTTCTAAAATAAAATTCAAATCCTGCCAGTGCAGAATCCATTTCAATAAATCCCTTTCATAATTTTCAGTCGGTCTGAAAAGTGGTCAGGATGTTTGGCTCCTCCCCTTTTCTCATCTAAATTCATTGGCAATTGATTTTTGCAGAATTCTTGCACTGCCATTTTGCCTGAACTTCAGGTTTTCTCCCTTGTGATTGCTGCTAATAAGCATATTGAACATCATTTTAGAGATCATTTTATTAGTATACCAGACTGTGCTCTCCTGCAGTCCTGTGAGATGGCTCTGCAGTCTCCAGAACACTTTATGAACTTCTTTCTGCATTTTTTTCTGTGTGAGTCAAGATCTCCTGAAGTGGGCAGCCCAACTGGCATTGAAAGTTGTTTATTTCCTCTTAGGGAAATAACTCCCTACAGTGCTTCCACAGCCAGTTCTGGAGACCTGTGTTAGTTGCTTCAAGTCGGATGAAATGGACATTTCTGGCAAGGGAACTCCTGCTCTGAACTCGACCTCCTCCTGTATCTGATCACCAGTGCCGTGGTCCAGTTCTTTCCTATTATGAATTTTACTTTAACTTAATTCTGTTCACTGTCAGAAATTTCCACCACTTTTCAAACATACTCTAGAACACAGATTCACTGTCCTTCTGGAAAAACTCAAGCAGCCCACTCTTTAGCTCTTCAGGGAGTGTAAAATCTAGTTTTACTCTTTCTGACAGTCTTGGTGGTTTTCTTCAGGATACTATGTAGTGAATATCAAAAACGCACAGACTGTCCTTCAGACACCAACTCATGGTTTTTTTGCTTTTCTAATTTCTTTTTTATTGACATGTTAGGAGTCATTTGTAGTTGTCTTCAGCTGAGAAAGATGCAGTGACATATATGCAGCATGGAAATGAAAAATAATAAAATTAAGTCCCAGGTTGGAAAAAAAAAATTACTATTTTAAGTATTCTGAAGGTATGCTGATGGGAGGGCTGATATGAGAAGAATACTATAGAATTTCCACTATGGAGTCACCAGACTATGACCTAGTGTGCCTGGGTGAAGAATATGTTGGGCAAGAAGAAATTTTAAGTTCAACTGATATTTTGGGGATTAGTTGAGTTACCATCTTTATATCTAAGCCAGAAGTGCCACCCACAGAAAACACACTGATTGGCAATGCTGGCTATTTCTGTTGTCTATGGAGAACAAAATTTATTTGCACTGTACATCATGTAAGTCTTAATGGGAATAATACTTTATTCAGGCTGTTTCTTTTCATTAAAAAGAAAAAGCCTGCAATTAAGCTAAATGAATCAGTGTGAAGGCAGAAAATTCATGTATGCAATCAGATGTGGGCACAACACGCATATTAGCTAGATATTAAGCATTATAACATTGTAAGCAGCAGTATTTGGTCCAGACTTACAGATTTCCCATCAAACAAATATTTTATGTATGTGCATGTGTGGAAGTTGATGAGATGTATGTATATGTATATATATG